>JAQIXD010002197.1:0-11089 GCA_034699985.1 Minunthozetes semirufus | reverse complement strand
GCTAGGTAATCCTAGTGTTGGTCAATCTCAAACCGATTCCATCAAGATAGCAAGCTCGTCTAGACCAGGAATGCAAGTTCCACAGTCACCATCATTTAATCCAGGACAGACTCTCTCGAACGCTATTGTTAAAGCTCAGAATGAAATTGGAGACGACAAGAATTTGAATTTGAAGCTTGGTCAACCTGCCATTAATACCAAGTTACCTCTACCAGGTTTACAATCTAAGCCAGGTTTGGGAGAGACCATCAATTCTAAAACTGGTGGCACTCAGTTTGGATTAAATAATAGTATTCCCAGTTCTATATCAAGTTTACCTAGCACAAAACAAGCACAACCACTGCCAGGTGCCAGTGATAATCCAGATTTAAATCTTAAGCTTGGTCAACCAAATCTCAATATTGGAACAAAACAAGATTCAAAGACTAACCCAACTCCTAATCTAATACCTTCTTTAGGAAACACGAATCCTAAGCCAGGATTAAGTGATATTCCGAATTCAAATATTAAGCCGGGTCAGCCTCTACCAAGCTTAAATATTGGAAATCAGGCCAATAATAACCTAGGTCAACTTGGCACGGGTATTAAACTCGATTTGATTGAAATTTAACTTGATAAAATAATTTTGCAATTAGGCGCACAACAAACTCAACCTCAAGGGTCAATGGGAACGCAAATCCAAAATTCAATTAAACCTGGTTTGAGCTCAATAACAGGGCAGGCTATTTCTGGTCAGTTGCAGCCTGGCCTTTCGGAACAGACAGGACAGACAGCCAATCAAAATAGTGAACCATTTGAAAGGAAATGCCGTAAATTCGAGACAAACTCAATCAGGAATATCGACGCAAACAATGTAATTATGAATAAAACTTTAGCCAAGATATTAAACCGGGTAATCTTGTGTCCAGTTCTCACAGATATCGGGCCATTGGAACCAATTGTACACGACTTTAGCGGCAAACAAAAGGTGTACTCAAATATCAATAAAGCCATTGAATGGCACAGACTTGGAGTACAAGGAATTGTGAGTTGTTTTACAAGAATTTCATTTCAATTAATTATTGTTTGAATTCTAGCGACGACTGCGACAACAAATTCACTGGATATCTGTCCAGAGCGCAGAACACTTCCAAAATGATCCTCTCTGTACACCACGAGTCCCTCCCACCGACCATCACCTCATTCTGGGCCATTGACACTGGAATCCCTGATGTCCTACTCATCTACCAATGTTTTTGCATCAAATGCCAAAGACAACAACAAACTGATCAACCCTTAGGTCTGTAACAAATGGTTCTTCATATTTATAGAAGAGATAATCAGAATAATTCCCCAGTTATCTAGATACATTTAAAAATTGAAATTAACTAGCTCATTTTTTAAAACACAGATAACTATAAAGTCTATTCTCGATCAAAACAAATACCGGAAAATAGTCTCCAAAAAGTCAAGCAATTGATGTCATCGATAACACGGGTGCCTCTCATACGGCTTCCCCATGACTACTGTTTTTGTGACAAGAATAAAGAACTAAATTCCAGTGCGCACACACCTAGCCCAATTTCAACAACCACTGATGAGGAAGATATGATTCTTGGTAGAGTTCCGATGTCTCATTCGCCATTCACGGAAACTTCCCATGAATTTAATGCGGATGCAAAATTAGCCATGCAAAAATTAGGCCCTAGTGCTGGCACTCAGTTTGGATCTGGCACAAATAGTTCAAATTTCAAATTGCCTGGTTTATCGCCTGCTCAATCTAAACCTAAACTAGATTCAGATGAAAATGATGTGATTCTTGGTAGGGATCCGATATCTCATTCGCCAAATAAGGAAACTAAGCATGGAATAAATTCAGACGCAAAATTGAGCATGCACAAATTAGGTCAAGGTGATAGTAAAAATATCGGGCCTAACAACGGTGCATTGAATTTAAACTTACCTGGTCTACCACCTGGTCTAACAAAACCTGAGCTAAGTTCGAGTCAAGATAAAGACTCAATGTTGAAGCTTGGTCAGGTTCAATCCAATTTAAATCTTGGACCTCAACAAAATTCGACCTCAAAACAAGGTCAAGCAACCCTCTTACCAGGCTCAATTCAGCAAGCTTTAAAAATAGCTAGCAAAGACAAACATGATCAAGATGAAGATGACGTGATTCTCGGTAAACATTCAATATCTCATTCACCACATAAAGAGACTGCTCCCGCACATACGAAAATTCTTCAAAATTCCAGTTTACCTGGTAGTGCACCTGGGATAACAAAGCCTCAACAAGGTCCAGGCCAAGATAAAGATTCGATGCTGAAGTTAGGTCAATTGCAACAGAATTTTAATCTTGGACTTCAGCAAAATTCAACCTCAAAACCAGGCCAAACACCTTTGTTACCAGGTTCAATCCAGCAAGCTTTAAAAATTAGCAATGATAAACGTGATCATGGTGATGATGATGATGTTATTCTTGGTAGAAATTCAATGTCTCATTCACCACATAGGGACAGTGCTCCTGGAATTAATTCAAGTGCAAAACTGAGCATGCCTAATTTGGGTGTTAAGATTGGATCTAGCAATAATATTTCAAATATCAATTTACCTGGATTAACACCTGGCTTAACAAAGTCTCAAAAAGGTTTAAATCAAGATAAAGACCAAGATACAATGTTGAAGCTTGGTCAGTTTGAACCTGATTTAAACCATGATGCGCGACAAAGTTCAGTTTCTAACCATGCTAAAATTTCTACGAAAGAGCCCCAGAATATAAATGTCATTTTTAATAAATTACCATCGTCATATCAAAGGTCATCTCTTCAAAGTTCACAAACTAAACAAGCTCAATCTCAATCACAACAGGGTCTAAATGTTAATCCTCACCAAGATTTTAATAGCAATTTAGGTCCAATGCAATCATTGCCAGGGTTTAATCCAATGCCACCCTTACCTGGCTTCAAACCAATGCCTCCACTAATGGATTTGAACATGATCTTTAATAAAACTCAGCCACAACTTAATAATCTTGTTCAAATTGGCGCAGGACAAAATATACAGCAACAGCAACAACATTCACCAACAACAATTATGCCAGACCAACAGCACAAGCACCAGGATCACTCGGAAACTAGTCAGAAGTCTAACCAAGTTAATTTAAACTTAAAACCTGGTCCAACACTTCTTTCAGGGCAAAATGGCCAAGATAAAAATGATGACGATTTCTCGCAAGGGTTTGAGGCATCATTTGGTCAGCCACCAAAAATAAGGGGATCAAATCAGGGAACTACTTCATCTAGGTTAAACCAACTGAATCTTGCAAAAGATTTGATTGACATAGAGGGCGATTCACCTCTTGGTCAACAAAAGCCAAATGTTCCCGATTTTAAATTCTTAACATCTGATCATAGAAGTAGTCCAGGTATAAAAATTAGGCATCAACAAATTAATTAACCTTGTTTTACTAAAGCTTCATCTCAACCAGGATCAATTACACCACTTCCTGGTCAAGATTCCAGTTCCAGATTAGGTGTGTCTGATAATAAGCAAGAACAATCCTCCTCATTGAATGATGGATTATCATTACCAAGTTTAAGCTCAAGAATAGACATCCCTGATACAAATCCCAGAAGAATGTCAGGGTTTATTTCGAGAACATCAATAAGTGACTTGAATTCAGCAAAAAGTGCACCTGGCTCTTCTAACATACCAAGCTCCAAAGATGTATTGCTGCAAACCGGTGCTTCACCTGGATCAAATCAAAGTTTGGAACACCATGCGCATCACCAGCATACCGACACATTTGAAGGAAGTTTGCATGGTAAACTGCGCTTACAGCTTTTCATATAGCAAGATAATTTTTGTTTAAATTCACAAAATAGGCTGTCCAGCAGTGGAGTACGTAAAGCTCCAGTTATCAGATTGGGAAAGGGTAATAATTTAACTAACAAATGCAAGATTATTTTTAAAAATATTTTGTTCTTGGTGAAATAAAACCACAGATTTCGGGCGGTTGGCACGCACAGTGGCATTCTGAAGATAACCATGATGGTCTGAGCATTGAAATCGGAAATGTTGACGCCAGGACAGTCTATAAGCGATGGCAAGTCATGCGGTATGTGCTCAACAAATATCTTCATAACTTTTAAAGTGATTAACCATTGCTTTACTACCTGTGCAGTCATGGAAGCGAACTATTGACCGGCGCTCTAGAACTGGACCCTTTTAGTGGCGAAATAGTATCGCATTTCTGTGGACAGGGGAACGGCTACTTATATGTTCTTGCAACTGATTATGAGAATTACATGATCACATACCTGTGCGTTGACAACGAGCCAAAGTCTGCAATGGATGTGAATCCACTCAAGTCGGGCGGGAATTCACTCAAAACATGTAAGTTTATATTGAAGTTTAAGCAAGATTAAAAGGAAGTGCCTATTTTTCAGTCCATATCACTGCCTGGACCAGAGCTAAAAGACCCGATCCCTTCACCAACGACTTGATATCAAATATTACCGGTAATGTTATGCTGAGGAACGGCTTGGATCCAACCCTATTCGGTGTGGAACAGGAAGCGCCTATTGACGACCTCTACGTTGCAGAAGTGATAAATGAGCTCCAGTGCCGAGACCTGTGCGATAAGGGTATCCATGATGTGGACGTCGCCCGACTTCGGGGCAATTGGCGGACAATTCTGCTGAGCGTCGAAGACGTCCGCTGTATTGGAATCAAAGAAAACAAGACTGTTATGTCTGACCCCAACAATAGGGATGAGTTCTGGTTTGATGTTTAGTGAGTATTGCCTTAATTACCGACCGGTAGTACCGTATTCTCACTCCCATTATGTGTTTCAGTACCGAAAAGGGAACTCAAGGAACCGGAAGAATAAAGTCATACAATGGTAGACGACTCACGCAATTCAATTCGGCGGTTCCCGGGGAGAGGAACTTCACCATTCTTGACACTGATTACAATACCTTCTTTGTCTACTACGAGTGCAATATTCTAAAGATCAAAGATGTTCCTGTTAAAATTGGTAAAATAAGATTAGTTAAGCAAGATAAAAATAAGCATGATCATTTATTTCAGTTGAATACGGACTAATGGCCCGTAAGCCCAGTGTCAGCAAAGAGCTGATCAATAACGCCATCGAAATCTTCAATGAGAACGGTATGGAAACACCACATAACGTCGACCAAAAGGACTGCCACTTCCAGCACGATTTAACAGGTACAATTTCACAATATTTTATACCAAGATAATTTATTCAATTTTTGAACAGAATTGAAGGAAAATCGGTGCAAATCATTCGATAAAAATCAAATTGTTAGGATTGACCTTGATGCTATCACTGGAAAATGGTGGGGACAGTACATCTCAAACATATCCGCCACTGATGTCTGGGTAGAGTTGGAGAGGTCTTCTGATTTCACCTCGGAGTACACCCATGTCCTCAAATTAGTGTATTTAGAAATTGTTTTAATTACCGTATCGTCACATATGAGAACAAATGTGTGGAAATACGGTATTTGATTGAATAACTAATCGTTTCATTCGCTTAATAGAATCGATGATAAAGTGCAGACACTTTTGGCCAGAATCGACAGTTGGACAGGTATTGGACTACTCAGGGATGAAAAGAACCCATCATTGGATGAGTTACAGTTCGCTGCTCTTGATATCGATCCCAAGAGTCATATTGTGATCAGATTCTGCGATGAATCACCAGGAATATACTCTTTAATCCGTATGACATACCTCTGAGGCCTGGAATTAATTTTAAGATTTCTTGTAATCTATTTTCAGCGAAATTCGGAGTTTTTAGCAAAGATTGCGTTTTGAATGACGCGGTCAGAGATATGACCAATTCCTGGACAGCATTTATGCCAAAGAACGACAAATTGCACAAGATTAAAAACTACCACTGTTTGCTTGATTACAAATATGGTAAACAATTTTCTAGCAAATGTTTGCGCGAAAAATGAATTTCCCGCTCATTTCAGAGACCAAACTCTTATCGGAAAAATGCGTTCAGTTCCACGACTCGGAGATAGTCGACCCCCAACTGGAGCGGATGGTCGGCCAATGGGACCGACACCTGATGAGTGACAAACTGCCCCACAGTTATGACTTTGCAATTGTCACCCATAAGGGCGATAGCATTGATTATGTTGTTTAGTAAGTTTATTTTTTTACCTAGCTCATATAATGTCTTGAATTTGAAATAATGATCATGCTCAAATTGAAACCTTTCCCCTCCCAGTCCTCTCGAGTACCGCAGTCGCAAAACAAAGATACCAGGTAGTAACCTGATGAAGACAATAAGTATAACCAGCAAATACAGCGTCATTGGTAACGAGGCGTTCATCGGAGTGGACTACCAGTCCTATATTCTTAAGTACAGCTGTGCCCAGTATGAGCAGCATGGTAGATTCCATGTAAAAGGTTGTGCCTTGCCTCTTAATTGCAATAAAAATAACCATGTTAACTTTTTTGAGCACAGAATTACTCCTATTCTCACTGAGGCCGGAGATGACCTCCCGATTGATAAGAGATCCCTACCTTTTCGACAACATTTTGCGGAGAATTCCCGAAAAATCTCTGAACAAAATCAGGCATTTGATCGTCAAACTCACCCATCAATTGAATCCTCAATACATTAATTACGGACTTCAGGCCATCCAACCGATAGCTCAGAGAATACATAACTGGACTGTGGATCACCTCTTAAGCGAGAAACCAGACAAAGAAGTCTACAGATTCCTAGAAAAGAATTGCCAGAACTTCGACGAAGACGAACAGATATTCTTCGACATATCAACTGTGAGACCAGCAAAACAAATGTCTAGCAATAAGACTATTAATTTTTATGGTGATCCTTAGATTGCATCCACAAATTGGTCCCTGGACCATTCAACTCTTCAGAATAAGTTCAGACCATTGATATTCGATAAGCTACTGATCAAAAAACAAGATCCGACCGCATATCAGCTCTCATTTTAGTAAACCCATTCCAAACACAATTTTTAAGACATTTTCATCTGAATTCTTGAACCCATTCCTCTTCAGTAAATGCGATAAATTGACGGCCATTTCCGACAATTATTACGACAAAGACGGCAGACATTTCTTGGCCTATACTGAGGGAAGACGATCCCGGAATACATACCTGTTCTCAAACGCTGACTATCGAGTGGTCCACTCCTGTCTGGAACGCTTTGAGAATGGAGTTCTTAAAGCTCAGGGTATGAGACAATTGTCTAGTTTTGTCCTTATTTTATGAATCCCTTCCTCTGGTCAGAGATGTTGCTCTTCTATTCGGCCGAAAATACTCGAAGACCTCGCGATTGGTACTCATATCTGGAGGGACTGACAGCGTATGTAAATCCTAAGACTTTCGGAAAAGTGGCGCATCTTATGGAAGAGATGCAACCCGTGTACACACCTCTCATTGAGAAGGGGCCGGAGTTCGAGGCCACTGAACACAAGCCCTTAAGAGTAACTCTGAATCGATTTATTACATCGAAAATGGATTTCGAGGAAAGGATTCGCGGAAATATGACCAGAAGTGGTAAAACAGACGAAGAACTTTTCGCAACACTAAACAGGATTTGTGGGATCTTCAGCCCCAACGAAACGTTCGACATCGATGTCCAGAAAGTGAGAATCACCATTGAAATTATTAATTTGATCCAATTTAATGGTTAATTTGAATTTGTGGCAGTTATCTGGTGAATGGCAACTCGATTGGCGCAATTGGGTCAGCCCTGACCAAGTAAAAGGTGCATATTTTATCAATGTCGCACCCGAGGGCGACCATTTCACATCGACCAAGTTCTTTTTGGATGCAAATACGTGAGTAACTGATCCTTCTTGATTAGGAAGGGCTGTAAGAGGTGGTATTATCTACTAATTTCGCCACTTTTCTCAGTACTGACCGCAAAGAAGGCGCGAAATTTGTTTACAAACGGATCGGTTCTTCGAAAAGCTTCCTCAAGACTAATGATAAACCATTATCTTCGAGATCGCAGTTTTCCATTCTTTGGACAGACTATGAGAACCATATGATTAGCCACCAATGCTTTGAAATCGACATCAACGGCGAGATCGGAATCAATGGTAAAATCAATTGAATTAATGATAATTTCATTGCAATTCCTCAAACTCTGATCCCATCCGCAGAAATCGTAACCTTTTATTCCCGAAGGAAAGCCACCAGAATTAGAACTCTTGACCATTATCTGGACCTAATCGCCAACAATTTGCAACAAAGAACTATATCATCGCTATACCACTCCTTGAATTCGATGACAGCATTTGATCCAGAATTGACGGCAAAAGAACTTCGAGTAATTGATGATCACCTGAATAGAGAGAAAGGGATGTCCGAAACGGTCATCAAAGACAGACTCGATTTTGTGGAAGACCTGTACAACAACTTCCTGCCCAAGGCTTTGGTCAACCAAAAGATAAATAAGTATATCGTCGGACAGGGATTCAGTCAAAAAAGTGATGCCGAAGCGTTCAAATCACTATCACCTGTCGTTCGCCAATTCGATGACAAAGAGTTGGTTAAGTTGACCATTGATTTGGCGGCTGTATGTCCTAATTTACCATTGTGTTCTATTATCATCATGCTCAAATTTAATTGAACTTGCTCAACAGAATATTCTTGGCAATTGGCGATATGACTACATAACCAGGACCAGATTCTTGAGCAAATTTGATAACCTCGAGAATGATCTTAAAGGACCAAATAATACTGTTCTGGAGATTAGAAAATAGTAAGATTATAACAAGATCATTCAAAATGAGCATGGTGATGTGATAATTTATTCTTCGTTTAGTCTGGGCAATGAACTCGTTGAGACATTTGACATCACAGAGATTCCCAATTCAAGATGGGTCAGGGAAGTGCATCCGAACAATATCCACGGTATGTCTGCCACACTTTACTTCGACGAACAGTGCTCTGTCGGGTATTGGGTTCGGGAGAATGACATCAGTGGTGCTGCCGGTCATATAGGTATGAGCTCTGAGCTGTCAAATAAGCATTTTTCACAAACTTTACTGCCTTCAGAGGGACTGAGCTTCATATCACGAGGAATGGTAGCCCTTCCTCTAGAGGTTTATCTCAATAAACTGAAAGCTGCGGTCAAACCGTCCACTCTTTCAAAGATATTGGATTTGGTGGCAAACCTGAGGCCAGTTGAGAATGCGATCCTTAATTCATGCAAAGATGATTTGCAACCAATCAAAAAAGGTGAAACATCAAAAGTGGACCATGCTCATTTGCTAATTTCGATCCATTGATCATTTTTCCAAACTTTTAGCCAAAAAATTGTCCCCAAATAGTGTCATAAATCAGGTTCTGCTGAAGAACTGCCTGTATTTCAACCAAAAAGACTTATACGAACCGGACTTCAAAAAACTGGCCGGGTATTGGAAGGTATGGCCTAACATTTCCCTTAATCTTCACTAAATTTGCTCTGGTCTTAATCCAGGTCCGTTTGACAAACCTTCCAGACTTCCACAGACCCTATGACACAATCCAATGGATTGATAGCACCGACAGATACTTCTCGAAACTCCGGTAAAACAAATCTTATGTATTCCTCAATACTGAACCATATATTATCACTGATACAGTCTTCGGGATAAATTCACGTGCAAATCACCCCTAACGAGGATAGACGACACCAATTACTTCGAGGAAGCGTTTGATAGGAAGCGCGCCATTGAGGGCATCCTTTACACAGACTATTCCGATATTATGGTAATCTATTCCTGCAAAGAGAATATCAACAACAGTAAACTGGGTGTTATGGAAAGCCTTAAATTCCTGATAAAAGCAAATTCAAGCCAATTATGGATGGATTTACAGGAGTTCCAGACTTTAATCAATAACAATCTGAAGCCCAATAATAGGGCAAAGATTCAGAAATTCATTCCGAGCCTCAAATACGTGTATATCAACGAAACATTATCTGATGTTCCCGAAGATAAAGAGGATGACCACCACCAACACAATCGCCACACTGGTGGTCATAAAGGAAAACTTAGAAAAGTACTAAGAATTGATCCCAAAGAGCATAAATACCACTTAGAGGACAATCTTATAGATACGATTGATTCCGTCCACTCTAAGCATATCCCGACTTCAATTCCTGTGCCTCAACCTGAGCCCCTACCTTTGCCTGTATCTGCACCTGTACCTACACCTCAAAGTGACCAAACTAAGGAGGAATGTCCCGATTTGGATGGAATGGCACAGAAGGACATTGACTTCCGTCGGGTATGTCTTTTATCTTAAGTTTGACTCCTATTGGGAATTAAATTCTTCCTCATAACTGATCAGTTGGTCGGACACTGGTATGCGATTTACAGTTCTAACAATCGATGGGACAGGAATTGCATCTCTACCGACGATACCTACGATAATACCACGGATGAGATAATTCAGGCCAAAACGTGAGCCATAAATGAGATAATAAACTGATTCTTAATTATCTTTATCTCAATTAAAGAACAAATGGTAAGACACACCGAGTGGTTATCCGCCACTCAGGTAGGAATGGTAGGCAACACATATACGTCGACAATGTTGTCTTCCAGTCTTGGATTTTGGCCACAGATTACAAGTAAGACATTCAGACAACTGATCCAATGGAAAACAATTAATGCTTTTTTTGGAACAGCACTTATCGGTTGGCCTACACTTGTTATGTCAAAGAAGTAAAGGGAAAGAAGAAGAGGATAGGTATGGATTGTCTCATATTTGTTCCAATTGTTCCTAAGATTGTATTTGTGGTCAGAATTGGAGAGACTTTACACCAGAAAAATAGACGCAAAGGATTTCGACCCAAAAGTGTTGGAACTTCTGAGACAAAAGTCGGCACTAATTGGAAAACCACTAGAAATGATTGACAGGAGTCAGTGCCTAATGATTAACAGCCAGAGCGGACAACCATCGAATGGAGGGCTCAGTCTTCCAATGAGTTCAAACATATCTGTGCCTGCAGTTCAGGTCATTCCACAAACCGGTGCTATGAATGTAGGGCTAAACAATCAGGTGCTGCCACCCAATCAACCACTCAATATACCC
>JAQIXD010002196.1:0-11099 GCA_034699985.1 Minunthozetes semirufus | reverse complement strand
AACCTACATAAATTTTGGAGCAAAATATTTTTTGGTCTAACCCCCCCCCCCTGACAAATTCCAGAATCAGACCCCACCTAACAAAATGGAGGTTGGCCATCCCTGGAATATGTTAAAGGTTTTGTAACTTTTAACGAGATAACATTTTATACCCTCGTTGTTCATCACTTCTATTACTCAATAAAATCCAATTTCTCAGTCAATTGTATCGCAAATTGAGGGAAACCTTCCGCTCAGAGAATTATCAATAAAAAGGTTGAGCTTTTGAATTGAAAATTATAATCGAGCGGAAAACTCATTACTTATTGAAAGGTAAGTTTACGTCTGATAAACTGCCCTGTATAATTTTCCATAAAATGAAATCTTTTAGTCCAGTCATTCATGATTAGCGCTAAATATATGTACCTTGTTTAAATATTGATGTTAAATTTCTTCTTTGAATTTCTCGGAAAATGACTTGATTATTTTTGTGCCACATCTAATTTATTCTAAAAGATTCATCGAATATAATCTAGTCAAATTTTCCATTAAATTTTCTTTTTTATTTGATTAGTTTTTCATTTAACAGGACTTGATAACAATTCTATTATTTAGTTGACTTTGATTTTCTACTAATTAGTTTGTTTTTTAATTAAAAAACATGTTTTACTAATTAGAACTGTTTTTAGCATGCTCAAATATTTGCATATTTACAAAAAAAATTGATTACCCTTAAGGTATAACAATTTAGAACAAATTAGAATATTTTTTCCTAATTGTTATTCTGGGATATGATTTAATTCGTATAAAAAATATGCGAAATCCTCCAATAAAAATACTTGAATAATGAGTTAAGGTAAGCAGCGTTTCTGGAATTTCCGTTTCCCACTTTTTTCTCTTTTTTTTATCATGAAAATTTTTCAGAAAAAAATAGCTAATAAGTGTCATTGAAGTGTCAAGGAGATTCTTCATTTAGTAAACTAAACAGATGTTTATTCTCAATATTTGGCTCATAATTGAGATATGATGATCAATATATTTATCCTAGAGTTCTGTCAACACTCCAATCCTTTGTCATCAGTAGTCATGTGAGAAGTAATCAAGAATTCAGTGATGAATTTCTCCCATATTTTCATTATTTCAGTAATTGTTTTGTCTGTCAATCAATTACCCAGATATTGAAGAATATAAGCTTTTATCCCAAGAAAAGGTCAATTATTACGAAAATATTGCATAAAAATTCATAAGATCTTCAAATTTTTATGCTCAAGATCGTGGAAAATTTTTAAAAAACCATTAAATAATTATTAAATTTATTAAACAAATATAATAGATCATTTGGTTATGAGAAATAATTAATCAAATGTCTTGTTGAACTTAATTTATAACGATAGTGAACAAGATTGTTAATGTTTAAAATGTGCTTGCTCATCCCTAAATAATTGAAAAGTTTATTTTGTTTAATGTCTATCAAAGTTTAATAAAAAAAAATTATCAAAACTTTTCAATAAATTCAAAGAAAAGCTTTTATGTAATCGTTTAGTCAGTGAATGTCATAATTTTGGTGAAATATCCACTCAAATGGAGTGCATTATATCCCTGAATAGTTTCTATTTGTACGAAATATGTAACTTCAATTGCCAGGGGAATTGCCAACAGAATGGCCAGTGATTCAACAAAATTGAATTTCCAAATAAAGGAGTTTAATATATTGAAAAGTTATATCCTGGGGTATAATGAATGTCAGTCCTTTCACTCCAAAGTGCCAGTTTATTGAATTTCTATCTTGCTATTGTGAAGATACTCTTTCAACTATTGTGAAAGGGAAGATTTTAATAAAAAGTTTCCCATCTTGGTAAATTAAAGAATATACTTGATATTTATTATTTTTCAATCTGCATTTGTAAATATGCCTGGAGGTTATTTTGAATGTTGATAATTATTGAATAAAATCCAGTTGGAACAGCCTTGAGACGAGTCTAACCTCTCATTCATAGGAAAAGTACCTCAATATTCATGTGTACTCTCATAGGGCTAAACTACCTGTCCCTGAGTCCAGTACTCACCTCACGTACACCACTCAATATATAAGGTCTACCAAATCATACCATGAGATAGTCATTAGTCTCATACAAGCCATGGCATAGACTACAGTTGTTCACCATTTATACAACTTTTATGTATTTCAATGTTTTACCATTTATTACAATAAATCTTATGTTTTATACAACACTTTGAGACCCATCTCAAGAACTTATTGTCTCAGCCTAAATGGCATTTTTGAATTTTGCTAGTTTATTTTTAGTTTAGTAAACACATAAAATTTCCAACACGTAATTCAAAACGGGTTTGTGACAAAAGACCAACCGCCAACCGCCAACCGCCAACCAGCCAACAGTCAACTGTGGTTGGCGGTTGGAGAATTAGTTAGAAAATTAGTTAAACTTTTTTTTCAAAAAATATAGATGATTTAAGTTCAATTGGTCATCTAAATGATTTATTAAAATAAAAATTAATAAGATGTCCAATGGTCAATAATAGGTTAGTATAGGTTAGGTTATTAATAATGATAATGATTATAACTAATAATAAGTTATAATAACCTAACCAATTATTGACCAGTGGTCATCTTATAAATTTTCATTTTAATAAATCATTTAGATGACCAATTGAACTTAAATCATCTATATTTTTTGAAAAAAAAGTTTAACTAATTTTCTAACTAATTCTCCAAACGCCAACCACAGTTGGCGGTTGGCTGGTTGGAGGTTGGCGGTTGGCGGTTGGTCTTTTATCACAAACCCATTCAAAACAACTTTTTATTCAAATCAATATTTTATGTTTTGAAAGCATTTTATGATTTTTTTGTTTGATTCTTATTTTTGTTTACCCTGTTTAGTATGACACGTGTTTAGTATAGCTTAACGAAATCGATTTTCAATATAACTCCTAATTCACCATGCAAAAACTCGTCTAGAAAGTTATATTTGCAATTTGAATTATGAGTTTTTGCATGGTAAACATGTGAATTTTTAATATAATATTCTATTTTGGTGACAACATTATCTAAAATCAGACAATCATGTGATTGAATTATCTTGTTTAGTTTTCCGTCTGAAATTTTTATATTCTACACGTGTCTGAATACTTTTTAAAATTATAATTGGATTTATTTGAGTAAATATCATTTTATATGACATAAAAATAAGAATATTGAAATTATTTTCTATTTTTATATCTACCGGATCCTACTTTTTCAGGAAGAGTGCATCAGATAAGAAGGTTGGCTGAGAATCTCTAATGCAATAGAGGTATAAACAAGTGTAAGGAAAATATAAAGAATTCCATTATTTCTTGAATAAGAGAGTAGATGAATTCACTTCATGAATATCTACGGATCTGATTCTTTTGTTATTATGTGCCACTAATTGTGAGTCAGTATAATGCCCATGGGCATATTATTATTATTGAGCCAGGCTGCACAAATGCTATTATGCGGCATATTTGTTGTAGTACAACCCTGGTTATTGTTCATAAACAGGAAGAAATTTATGATTGGCTAATTTTTGTTTATATTTTTCAGAGATAATTGTTTAAACTCCAGTTTGGTTACCCCTCTTATACATCTACTTATAAAATATATTAAATATGATATTAGTTTCAATAAATATCTCTTCAATTTCAATTAATTTTTGACAAGTTTAATAACCGTTTCTGGCACGTGCAACTTATTAAATTTATATTTATTATAGAATATTTAATAGCAAAGCAAATATTTAAAAATCAATCTATCATATTATTGAAAGTTGCCAGGAGGGCAAGTGATAAACACACCTAACAACTGCTCATAAAATAAGACTCAGCTTAACAATCTTTGGTTGAAAGTTGCAAGCTTAAAGCTCAAAATAATGAAGTAAATTATCGATTTAATCTAGTTTATTGAATTCCAAACCTTTTTGAAGGTCACACGCATTTAGGCCTTGGTATTCATGAGACATAAGCCTTTCAAAAGACTATTTCACATAATTGAGTGCTTTTTCAAGAATTTTCATAACAATTGAAACTCTTTTCTCAGAAAAAAAGATTATTTCCTTAAAATTTTCATTATTTGTTCGAAGGATCAATTTTTTAAGCAAAAGAACCTAAATTTGGAAAATTCCAAGAATTTCATTTGAAATCTCTTCTATTGATTTGTCCTTTCAAAATCCGGGCCTCTATAAACGGAGAAATAAATAACATTCAAAATCCACATTATTTTTTGCTTTTAGCTTATTAATTTCGAAGTTTAATTAATATCTCGTTATCTATTTATAAATCTAATTAATTCTCAGTCTATGTGACTCAATTTTATTCATGATAAAATTATTATTTTTCAAAATTTAATATTTCAATTTGAAATTCTGTTGTTTCTATTATTTTTGGTTTTTGTTATTAATTTTCATGGATTTTGCGCTGATTTTATTCTGTTCTTATAAATTATTCCTATAAATAATCTAGATACTTTTTTCATAAATAGAAAATCTTTGATTTTTTATTGGTCCAGGAATATATTTAATGATATATGAAATATTTAATCCAAATTACACAACAATTTCTTTGGTAAAAATATCAGGAATTTAAGGCATTCCATATTATTATTATTCATTCTTATGATGCAAATAATATTTATATTAATAATTAATAAATATATGAGTATACAAATTTCGTATCTATACTAACATAGACAATCAAATATGACGCTCAATATTTGATAAATAGGTAAATAACATACATGTAGAACATGTTCCTTTTACTGAATATTTTATGAAAAGCAAGAATATTCTGAACGCAAATAGAAATGTCTATACATTTGTTGTTTCAATGGAAGTCTGTAACGATATCCTGTGCTTTCCATTCATGTGAGTATTGTGTGCTTTACAGACTCCGGGCAAAAGCTGGAGAATAATAGTGTGCAGGTCTTCCTATAATGTGAAAGGATTTCAAAAACAAAAATCAATTATTTGTTTTCTGAGGATTTTTCAAATTCAATGTAAAGTCCTTTATATTTGATGTAAAATAGGATTATAATTAGCGGACAGTAAATAGTGTTGAGTAAACTTTATGTCATTTAATCCAACTATTTATGGTAAGTGCAACTTCAAATACAGGGTGATTCAGGCCATTCTAAGAACTCAAAGAGCCCTGGCAAAGCTAATGTATGGTAAACGATCTGATAATTTTGCTTGTTTTCAATGTAATGGATAACCATTATATAATTTAATATTTTCCTGTCTAGACTCACGAATCATCATTTTCGAAAATAAACTAGGTAATTTATTAAGTACTTAAAAATATGATTCATTTTATTTACCCTCAAATAGAATTAGCATGGTCATTGACTTGATTAAATATTTACAGGATAACAAAGCGACTTATTTAGGATTATAATAATAAATCAAGGTGGATAAATCTTCAAATAAGATCATTAGTGTTCAAGGTCAGTTGTAAGCCGAGACGTGTTGTGTTTGACCAAGATATATAGTTAATCTTAAGGTGACTTACCCTGAAATTATCGCTCATAAAGCAGTAAATGATTGGATTGACTGTTGAAATGAGTTATCGATTAATAGTTGTATAAAAAAAGTCTCAATAAATATGTTTATACCGAAAGAGTGAGCGCTCGATATCCAGTGACAAACGAAAAACAGCGCCAGATATGAGTCCATTTTGAAGTCGAAGAATTCCAGCAGAAAGAAGGGGTCGTACCAAATGACAATATTAAATAACTGTATGGGAAGCCAGCAAATTATGAACATCACGACAACGACAGCACTGATTTTCACTGCTTTCAGTTTATTGGCCAAACTGTTGTTGTTTTGGTGAAAATTGAGACCTAGAATACCATAATATCGATTATATTGTTTTATTGATTGGTATTCTATATCTTTTGGGATTATCCGATGAATCGATACCTGGTATCTGTTTACGAAACATTTTGATCCCAATATTTCCGTACACATAAAGGAGTGTAAAGAACGGCAATAAGAATGTGACCACGAATATGATCAGCGAATAAGTGGTGGAATAGACACGACTCGCGACTTCCCTACACTTCTGGTATGTGTTTCCTCCGTATTTAAATGGAACTGTCTTTGTTGTGAACAATTGAGGGCCGGCCAACAGAGTCGCCAATAACCAGATTAAGACCATCACCATTAGGGACCGGTGCTTATGTGTCAGACCTAATCTCAATGGATGAATAATCACCAAGTACCTAATTGAACGTAAATGCATATTTCAATTATAAAAGGCTTTCCTTAGAGTCTGTGTGTTTATTTATCAATAAACATGGTTAAGACTTTTATTCGTGTATTTTTAATAAAATTTTGTAAAAAAATTATCTTGGTCATAACAAAATATGAGCTTTTAAAATAAAACTTTCCAAAAGTAGTAAACATGCATATTACCATGCTCAAGGGTATATAATCAAGATTCTCTAATATTCATTATATTCACAAAAAAAATTTCCCAGAAAACAGCATTAAGTTTTCAGACGAGCTTTTAGCGTGTCTGATCTTGTCACTAAAAATAAACTAACTTGTTAAGACTAGCATGCTTTCCTCTGTGCCTAGTTCAGACTGTAAAAATTTTAGCTGATATTTTTTAGAAAAAACATTTGGAATAATCCAAGCAAATGTTTTGACTGTATAAAGTAACAAGATTAAGTTAGAATCGCCTAAGAATTTGTTAGCTTTCTTTGCAAATTGATTTTACTCTTTTTCAGTATATATTTATCTAAAAGTAATGTTTTATTCATTAGTTTCGGTGAATTTCAAACGTTTTTAGTCTGAATACTAATTAAACAGTTTTTGTCTAAAAATATAGTTTTATTTGAATTAACTTAAGAAACGAATGAAGAAACTTATTCTCTCTACATTCTCCTAATTGATCTTGTTAATCAATTATTCGTAAACTAAGCTTATTTTGCTGATTCAGTCAGTTAGTTAATTATTTAAAAAATTGCCAGACAAGACTTAATTTTCAAGAAATAAACTGTCAAATTAATAATTGAGAATTTGACTCCAGTTTATTCCCAACTTGATTATCAAGGAAATAAGTAATTTACCTTTATAAAACTTTTATTATAAAAATAAAGAAAAGTTTGGTTCAAGAAAACTTAAGCAGGGTGCAGATTTAGCCAGAAATGTAGCAGGTTAAATTTTTCCAGCTTCTAATTCTAGTAGGTTAAATTTTCTCCTGAACCCCTCCCGTTTGGTCATCCCTGTTTACACCAGACATGAAATTTAATAAGATTTTATTTACTTTAAAAATTGACATAATGTCTGTCCAATAAGCAATGAAATTTTCAAAAATAAAAGGCGATTTTTATTGAGTTAACCATGATCAATTTTAATCATTTTTATTGCATAAATAGAAGACTATGTGAAGAACATGTCTTCGAAAAAATTAGGTTCAAAGGTCACCCCTGGGTCAATATTAGCAGGATTCTTTGACTAACCCCTGTTTTAAAAATTTATATCCAACACATTACAGAAAAAGTCTCATTCTAGTCAGACAAAAGATTATTTTGAAAATTTTTTAATCTCTGAATACTGAAGAATAGCCTGGGTATCTGCTGTAAAAGAATTTCTGAAATAGGTTTATTTATTTAGAATCTAGATCAAATTATACAAATGTGCATGTTCAAAAGTGTACATAAAAAATTAGACTATCTTGTCTTTGAATGAATTTATAATCAAAATGAACAGAATTGAAAATCGGATGAAATGATAATTATATCGAGGGATACTCAAAGAAAAAATATGATTATAATTTGGTTCTTAGGTCTGACCCAAAATGGCGAAAATGACTCACAAACTTTGTAAAACTCTTAAAAGGACATGGTATAGTTTAGCAAAATATTGTTTTGTCTGAAGTAGAATTTTTATTATTTTTCATTACTAGAAATATCTTGGAATAAAATGTTTTGAATTATGAAAAAAATATATTTTTTTACGATTAACTTTAATTTAATGAGATTATTTTTTATTCATTAAATATTTTACCAAGAATAATTAACTGAATAGCTTTTGCTAGTGTCAGAAAAGTGACTTAATTTAATTCATTGGTAACCCAGGGATCACTCAATCTCTTGACTCTAGTGTTTTCAATCAACATCTTGTTGTTCACCCTTCGAAATTGGATTTCTGAATTATCAAAAACTTTCCATGTTTACATTTAACGCCAAGAGTTGAATAACAATTGTAAAATCATCTAATTTTAAAGGGATTGAACTTTAAATCCATTCAAACGAAGAAATAATCGAAAAAAATTGCATAATTCAAAATTTAAATTTTAAATAATCTTGTTTATAAATCGAATTATAGCAGTCTCAGTGTAAAAGAACTGCAATCAATTTTTATTTGCTCGGTTTCATACCTCTCCTCTCAAATTGAAATTTATTTGTGTCTCTCCCAGTAATCCCTAATTAATGTGATTTGATTTAAATGGAGGAAAACTTTAATGAATTTTATTTAAATTAAAAAAGATTTTATTGTTTTTGAGATAATAATAAATTTATCATGCTTGATTTCCTTTCATCATATCAAGTTTAGTATCAGGTTCATACCCATGAAATTCCATGAATACAATTATATTTCAAATATTATTCAAGAAAAGTATTCACATTTTATTGTTATTCACTTTTAATTTTAAAATCATTTTTAAAAATGAACAAGGTATTAGATTCTAGACAAAATTATAAAGGAAGGGATGAGTAAAAGACACTATATTTTTTAAAAATATACCTAACAGTAATTTCTTAAAATGTTAGTCTTTAAAAAAACTATAAAAATATCTTCATTTTTGAGCTTGGTCGTTCACGTTAATACCTTGATATTCTGATCGAGGATTTTGTCGAAACTAAAAATGTATTCAAAATATTCTTTTGTGTAAAAAAGTATTATAGAAATAAATGATTGCTTTTTCTTCGAAATTCAATATTAAATTCATTTTTCAATTAGTTTTCATTTTATCTTCGGTAAAAAATTTGAATAATATTTATGACAAGGTAATTTGAGCTGAAAATTCAAATTTTTTGAAGATAGTTTTATTTACGCATTTAATCTGTTAGACAGTTGTTTGAAATTATTCCGATTCAAAAATAGATACTTGATAAACACATACTACTTTTGTAGACAATTTTTCTCATAAATGACTTTTTCTAAGATGCTTTTATCCTTAAAAAAAACTCCTTATGTAATAAGTTTTATGGGCGGCAAATCACAAAGACTTTACACATTCAAATTAATCATGTTTTCCATTCTTCATTCATTTATTATTTAAAGAAGTTTCTAAGAATTGACCAAGATCTTTTCAACTGAAATCAAAAGAAAGGAAGTCATTGAAAGACACAAAATCTTAAGAGTGTTTTGTGCTTAAGGCAACCGAATTCATGTTTAAATGGTTTCATTTTATTGAAAATATATTTAGAATAATAACCAAGTTATAAGAGTCTTGGCTATTGTTTTGAAGCAAACATTGCTTTTAATGTTAAAAGTACTCTATTTTTACGAAATTCATAATACCCTTTGAGATATCAATTGTTGTTTTGAAATGTACTAGATTATTTTTAAGTATTTGTTTTCGTCTTTCTCACCATTAAATATCATGGGCAAACATTTCAATTCTTAGAAATCATTGATTTTGTTAATACATTTGTGATTGGATTAAATAGTTTAGCAAGGTACTCTCATCGATGCTTATAAACATTGGAATAAAATCCCTGAGGGCTTTGTTTTGGTGTAAATGTAATCGAGTAGGTGTAACTTGGTAAATAAATTAATACTAATTGAATTTTTACGATTTTAGGAGGTTTGGTGAGTTAAATTGATTGATATGGATTATTTTATTTATCAAGGTAAAATTCCATAATTATTTCTTTGAGGGCTCACAAAAAAAGCAAATATCGCTTCATTTATATGTAAATGATCTTGGTTATATCTATTGAAAATAATACAATTTAATGTAAGAAAATTGATAAATTGCAAATTGATTATTTACCTTGCTAACTACTTGATATAATTGCAAGATATAAATTGGTAGATCCGTTTAAATAACGCAATCAAAGTCTATTTGAGTTAATTTTATGACAAAAATTTTTGGGAATAATTTTCGGTGGACTTACCTCTCGATGGCAATGGCCGTAAGTGTGGCCACAGATGCACACAATGAGAAGATTGTGATGAACTGTGCGAATGGGCACAGAATAGAAGGCAATACCCAACGGCCTAACATGAAGTCTGTGTACGTAAAGGGTATGGAGAATAAAGCCATCAGAATATCACTAATCGATAGGTTTATCAGATATTTCTTGAGCTCAGGTGAGGACCGCTTCCCAACAATTAAGACAATTATCGACACAATGTTACCAATGAGTGCGAACAGCGATGTCGAGGTATACAAAGCGGTTAACAGGTATTGCTTCCAAGAGTCGACCGCTTCTAATGGTCTCAACTCATGATCAAGAGATTTGTTATACAAATCACTAGAATTACTGATATTAACAAAGTTTTCAACATTTGTTTCGTTTAAGAAAATTAATGTGAAATTTGAGAATTTATAAGACATTTTCATCGTTGGAAATTTCTGGGTTATTATAAACAAGGTATTAAAACTACAGGTTTTTATGTGGGAGAGAAAATTCCAGATATTTTTCTCCTCTCAAATATAGAGCACAGAATATGATTCTGAGAAGTGTTATGATCAGAGGACTGGCATCCACTCTAATGGTCTGATAGTGAGTAACACAAAAGTTCTGTTCAACTGTTGAGCACAGAATTGATTTGTATTCTTCACGCATATAATTCCAGTGCCTTATTCTGTGCTCATTCTGTGCCTAATTCTGTGATCTGAAATATTACTCTTATTAAAGGTAATGCGGATTAATGTTTGATAAACAAAGTCTTTTCATTAATTTGTTATTAAACCATAAATAAATATCATGGATAAAAGGTTCAAATTAGTATTTCAGAGGAAATTTACTAGGTTATTGTCGTGGTTTAGAGTAGTCTTTGAAAAAGTGAGGAAAACCAGTCCCGCCTCACTCACGCATTGAAGATCTCAATCACATTCACTCATCT
>JAQIXD010002195.1:0-11105 GCA_034699985.1 Minunthozetes semirufus | reverse complement strand
CTCAATAATAACAGAAAAATTTTGATCTCGCGCTCTATTATCATGGTCATTCTACGAACTTTTTTGTTGAGCTTATATTATACTATCCCTTTTCACAACCTATCATATTATCAAAATTTTTGGTTTATATCATAAATCATTTGATTCTTTTATTATCAAAATAAAGGAGAAAATTATGAAATCCTTTCAAAAGAGAAACACTTTATGAGAGAAAACTCATTATTTTACGTATTTTTGGATTCGATTCAAAAAATAATCAAAATTTCTTTGATATCGATCCAAATGAACAAAAAAAATGAAGAGTTATTTATCTCTTATTTATTTACTTTTTGGCCAAAATTGAATTCTCATTCAATATATGGCTTACTCTGAGAAATGATTTATTTGTGTTGTGTTCACAAAATTAACAATTTTTACATCACTCGAGGCTTTGGTCGATATTTTAAAACTTTTTATCCAAACTTTTCATTCTTTGCTTCAAATATTAGATACACTTTGAGTTCCGTTTCAAAAATCTAAGAAAATCTTCACAAATAAAGAGTGATTTTAATCATAAGCTTCAGTCAAGTTTAGTATAGATTTATTTGTTCTCAAAAGAGAACTAAAATGACTAAATAACTAAAAATGAACAAATGATCAAATAATCTTAAATCAATTTTTTATTAAACTTAATGTGAACTAAAATAATTATCTATTATTTAATCAAAGATTAAATATAATATTTGATTGAATTTCTATTTATTTTAAATAATTTATTAAAGTGTGCCTTCAATTGAGTCGTGGTATCTTTACTCTGGTCTCTCCAATCATTGGTCACGCATATGAGACATTGGTTTCATACTCCAACATATTTCAGGTGAGTTTTAATATTGTTTACAAGAATTGTAACATTTTCCCCATATTTAGATGCCTTTCGTACACCTGGGTTTCAGTAGGACAAGCGATACCCGTCACGCCAATTATGGTATAGCTATGAGGCCTCGATATTTGCCAGCAATCGTTGATGTCATCAAATTTTATCAATGGAAAGGAATCATTTATCTCTACCAAACTGACGATGGTAAGTGTCTTTCTCTTTTAATGTGAGACGTGTTTACTCAAACATTTTAATATTCTGCGCCTTTTCTGGTGTCACTAAATCCCTAATTGATTCGGTTTGTGTCAAACGAATATCCATTTGAAACAAAATATTTGATAAAATTAAGTGAAAAAAGTTACAAATCGAGAGTCATTTGTGGCACAGAATTGGGTTTTATATCGACATTAAGACTAAACGCATAAAAATGAATTTCAAATGATATCCGAATTCCGATATCTTTATATAATTCAGTGAAAAACACATTACTTTTGGTCTGATGTCAGCCATTATTCAAATGATAATTTCATTGAATTATATGTAAATTGATTTTACGTTTTATATCAGTATTTTCATCGAAATTATTTTGCTTTGCATTAAAATTTGACACAAATTCTCCGTTTAAATGCCGCACAGAATAATCATTTTTTCAATTTTGTTTCATTCATTTATTGTAACTCAAAATAATTATTTTGATTAACTCTGAATATTCATCAAAGAATTAAATCGGAATTATTATCTGCTTTAATTTATTCAAGATTATTTTGTTATTTAAATATTAAAAATCAAGAGTAATCTTAATCATTTACATGTATATTTACTTTAAAGTGATGGCTGACATCTCATTCTAATTTATGAGCAAATCTTAGCATAATTTGCATTTTGGATACTCTTGTTCTTAATTTGAACAATTATTATAGAGGATGTATAGTCGAGTTGATTATAATAGAATTGTTTTGGTCAGAAAAATTGACCGAAATTAGTGACTAAATGAAAATAGTGGCCAATTATGTGTCTTTGGAGCGTCTAATTTGGGTTTCCTGTCACGCATTCAGGAATGGAATGAAGCGAAAAATGCTGTCTTTTGTTAATCTTTAGGATCTGTTCCTAATAGGATCACAAGTGAATCAGAATTAGGAAGAAGTCAGAGAAGATGGAGCTCTGCTCTCAATATGTAATACTAGTGTTGTATGCAATTTATGTATATCTTCTTTCCATCTCTTTCTCTACACATTAGATGTGATGTCTCACTGATGTCTCTATTGAGGCAACCAATCGATGGCCCATTAATTTGAGTCAGAAGTTAAGCAAACGTCTAAATAAAACACAAAATGCTTTTTCCTGTAAATAACTATTAATAGAATTACAATAAGGTTTTGTCTCATATCGTTAGTCATGAAATGAGTCCCGATTTTCATTACTTCTTTCATTCAATTTGTTGTTCCCTATTATTTGAGAGCATTTACATCACTTTACATCACTTTTGATTCAGAGACAAAACAAAAGACTTTAATCTCGATTTTCACTCATATTATGTGTGCACTGAATCCAACTCCAAAGCAATGGATGAATGAAATGTTTGTGAAATTGAGTTAATTTGGTGTTCGTTGGTCTCAATGAGTTATGTCATTAACGTTAGCCTTTTCTCTCATATCGTATACCAAATACTCTTTCAAATAATCTTTGAAATAACAGATCAGATAAACACCAGTTGTACTCAATATATATGAAAGTGTTTGACATAACTCATC
The DNA here is from genome assembly GCA_034699985.1 of Minunthozetes semirufus. NCBI lineage: Eukaryota > Metazoa > Arthropoda > Arachnida > Sarcoptiformes > Punctoribatidae > Minunthozetes > Minunthozetes semirufus. The sequence goes on along the minus strand of JAQIXD010002195.1, from coordinate 8,498 downwards.
TAAACTGCGATATAACAAAAACTATTTCCAAACTAATGAAAGTTTAATAATTAATGTTTAGGTTTAATGAAATTACAGCACATATTCTCAATTGTGAATGATAACTATACTCTCGAAATAAGAGCCGTTAAGAGAATAGTTGATGCAAAAGACGCGCACAACTTCTTGCAATCACTTGAATTGGAGGACAAAGAAGTCAGAAAATATGTTATTCTTGACTGCGATGCAGAAACAGCCAAAAATATAATTGTAAATCATGTCCGAGACATCTATATGGGCAAAAGGAACTTTCACTTTCTTCTAACAAGTCTTGTAAGTAACTCATTATTAGTCTCATTAAAGTTGAAGTTTATAATAACAAACAATTAAAATACATAACTCATTAAAATTATGTACACATCAGTGATACAGTTATAACTCTTCACATAATAGGTCTAATTTGTTGACTATTAACCTGATAAATATCTTTATGCACGCAATGGTCACGTTTTACTAGCGCTCCACTTATACTAAATTAAGTTTTAATTATTTGCTTAATCTTTGCTTAAAGAGTTTGTGTAATTATTATATAAATAATAGTTTAGTTTAAGAATAATTGAGATTTAATTTAAGACAAAAGTTGTTTTATATTGATCTTAGATTTATAGATATTATGGTCTTCTGTGAAAAATAGTTTGAATATCGTTAGCCTTCACTCTATTTATGGTTAATGATTAAAATCAGAATATTTGTGAGCTTTGAGTCATTTATCAGTTATGGAGAGCAGTCATAGAAGTGGTCAGACCTTAGAAAACATATTTAAGGAAAATAAGAGTAGACGTTAAAGAGATTTTGTTGTTCACTGGTTTGATGGCAGATAATGGATGAATACTGGAATAATGAGGTCCTAGAATTCGGTGCCATTAATATAACGGGATTTCGTATTTTGCAAACAAACACTTATGAGTTCAGACAGTTCTCTAAGAATTGGAAGAATTTGGATACTCAGCGATGGCCGGGAGCCGGAACTACTTATTTCTCTGTAAGAAAACAGATTTTCTTGGATTTCTCAAAAAATCTACTTTTTGTCTGATCTTTAAAAATCGTATTATTTGTGACATTTGTATCGCACCCGATATAAGGCCGACACAGCTCTTATGTTCGACGGAACGAAAGTCTTTTTAGACGCTTATAATCGGATTTTGAAGAAAAGGTCCGATATTTTTCGTAATAATATCAGGAGAGGAGAGTTTTTTAATAATGGCACAAAAGGAATTGACTGTAGAAAACTGCCCGTAACTGTTTGGGAACATGGTGATAAAATAACTAAATACATCAGAAAAGTATACATCATTTCTCGAAAATAAATTGTTTCAATAAATCTAATATTATTTGTGAATATATTTGACATTTAGACGGAGATTGAAGGCCTGACCGGCAATTTGTCTTTCAGTGAATCAGGTTTTAGGAAAAACTTTTCCATAGATATCGTGGAAATGACTGTCAATAACGAAATGGCAAAAGTATGCAACAAATCATTCAATTTATTATTTATTTCTAACATTTATTCCCATTTTATTTGTATTCATATAAAGATCGCTCAGTGGACAGAAGATAAAGGCATGGAATTGGTACCTGGAAAATATCATCGTGTCTTCCAAGAGTCAAATATTGAGAACAAGACATATATCGTCACCAGTATTGTAGTGAGTATTGTAGTTATTGTCTCTTTAATTAGATATTTGATGAAACAACTGAACAGAAAATAATTTACATAAGTTTTGCATTAATTTAAAACATTTTCATTAATTTTTGGACAAAAATCCTCTGAGAGCTACACATTAATTAAAGTGATGTCTGTGCGACACAAGTGTCACAATAGACTTACTCTAAGAGACAAACAAAGTCTTGCATTCATTGTGCCGTGCATTCACTCACACCTCATGTGTAGAAATATTATATTTAAATGTAAAACAATATAATTATTATTTTGTTTTTCTCTTCACATAATTGAGCTGTAATCACAATAAGCGTAGACTTAATTAGAAATTGTCTTTTGTTTGTTAGGAAGAGCCCTATCTCATGGAGAAAGTGGCCGAACCGGGAGTTGTCTTACAGGGAAATGATAGATATGAGGGCTATTGTAAGGATTTGGCCGATTCTATCGCCAAAAATGTTGGATTCAATTATGAGCTCAGATTAGTAAACGACTCAAAATACGGTGGTTTGGACTCTAAGTCTCCGAGTGGTTGGAACGGAATGGTTGGAGAACTCATTAGAAAAGTGGGTCTTATTTTGTTTTTCTTTCAAACAAACCTATTGTGAGTCGAATTTCATTTACAATTAAACTAATGATTGATATTTAACGGAATAGGAGGCGGATATAGCTATCGCTCCGTTGACCATAACATCTGCTCGTGAGAGAGTCATAGACTTCACAAAACCATTTATGTCTTTAGGCATTTCCATAATGATAAAGAAGCCAGTGAAAAAGAACCCTGGCATATTCTCATTTATGAATCCATTGAGTCAAGAGATTTGGGTCTATATTATCCTCTCATATATCGGCGTTTCGGTCGTATTATTCTTAGTTTCGAGATTTTCTCCGCACGAATGGCGATATGAAGACACTCTGAGTGGACCCAAAGTTTCCAATGATTTTTCGCTCAATAATTCTCTTTGTATAACAAATAACTCATTATTTTATTTTATCAAAACTTTCTGATACTTTATTTTCACCGATTGTAGGGTTTTCTCTGGGGGCCATTATGCAGCAGTCGTGTGATGTGTGTCCCAGGTAGGACTAGTTATATAATATCTGTGTTGTAATTAGTGATGTGCAAATTCCTTCATTTCTCCTCAATATCTAATGAGTGAAACCATTCTTTTAGTCCTATTCCTCCCTTTCCATTACAATTCCTTAATCAACAAAATTCGTCCATTATTTCAATTAAACTCTTCATAATTGATTTAGTGGTGAATGATGTGGTCGTTGTGTGTGTGTGTGTGTTAGAGAGAGAGAGAGAGAGAGAGAGAGAGAGAGAGGAAATTGCACATTCCTATAGAAAATCATCTCTGGATACCTTTAATTCATGTCTTCGGTAGGCTTTCGCTTCATTGACTTTAATAAAAGTCTTTTAATATTAAATAAAAAGAAAGTTTAGTTTAATTTATTATTTTCTTTTCTTAAATAAAAACAGTTTCAGTATTTAAACCAATTTATTACAAAACTCTTTGAATATTCCGCTGATATTAGAAAAACAACTCCAAAGAGGATATTATTCCTTAAGTATCGGCTTTTTATATGTTTATTTTGAGTCGAGTTTCTGGTTCTGTATCTCTCTATCTCTTCCTTACAGACTCTGACTATTTTTTTCATGTTTTTGTTTTGAAGGGTTTTTAAAAAATGAAAGTATAGTATTGTATTGAATAGCAAAAGCCTACTGAAGAGAAATGATAAGCCCAGTCGTGCCGGGGATGTAATCACTGTTTTGCTACAATCGATTTCTAGAGGAAACCTTTAAAAAAATCTCAAAACATATCAAAATTATTGGAAATTTTGGCTCAATTTCAGTGAATTAAAAATTTTAGAAAAAATTCTAAAATAGAGTTTTGCTTTCATTCTTATTACAGATCTATATCTGGAAGAATTGTAGGGTCTGTCTGGTGGTTCTTCACTCTTATTGTATGTCTTAATGACCACTCAAGTCTCTAACCATTAATATATCAAAAAACCCTTCAATTATAAGATAATATCTTCATATACGGCTAATTTGGCGGCTTTCCTAACGGTTGAGCGTATGGTAACTCCAATCAATTCAGCGGATGATCTCTCAAAGCAGACAGAAGTGGAATACGGGTTAACTTAATTCCAAACAAATTATTCAAATAATGTTTAATAGATTTTTTGAGGCTTTGATTTGATTTTGAATTCTTTGAATGCCTTTAGTCTGTTATATGCCTGTCCTCTGCATTCGCACTTGTAATTCAAAGTGCAATTCCTTGAATTCCGTAATAATTCGTAACTAAATTATTCATTGATTTGTTGGCAAACCATAAAATGTAATTTCGATTCCCATATCGAGTCTCTAATAGAAAAATCAATTTCTGTTGCTTTCAGTGTTTTGAGGTATTCCTCGACAATGGAGTTCTTTAGAGTGAGTTCTGCTATAATTTTGTTGCATTTTTGTGGAGTCGTTTGTAATCTCTAATATTTGGGATATTTCTATAGAAATCTAAAATAACGGTTTACTCTCGAATGTGGGAATTCATGAGCGCTAAGCCTAACGTTTTTGTTGATTCTTATAAAGAAGGCATCAGAAGAGTCAGAGAATCAAAAGGAAAATATGCGTTCCTCATAGGTCTGGACATAACTGGTTTTCAAATATAGAATTTTATTTAATTATTTAAAAACTTTAATTCAATACTTGATTAGAGTCCACACAAAATGATTATATTAATGAACGCCAGCCCTGCGATACTATGAAAGTTGGCCGCAATCTTGGTTATTATTATTAATTAATTAATTACACATTACTTTAAATTACAAATTATTTTAATTATTCAATAATTAGATGCAAAAGGGTATGGTTTGGCCACTCCTTTAGGAAGTCCTTTGAGGTTAGAAGTATTTAAGTCTTTTGATAACTGGAGTGAAACTAATGTCTAAAATATGGCAAATATAGAGTCGAACTCAATTTGGCGGTACTTAACCTCATAGAAAGTGGAGACTTAACTAAACTCGAGAACAAGTGGTGGTACGACAGGTCTGAGTGCAAAACTAAAGACCTCAAAGTAATTGAAACAAACAATAAATAACAAAAAAAAGTGAATATAATTTGTTTTTTGATGATTGTATTAATAGGAGTCATCGCAGAGTGAGTTGACTCTGTCAAATGTGGCAGGGTGCTTCTATATTCTTATTGGAGGACTATTTCTTGCAATGATTGTTGCGTTAATCGAATTCTGTTGGAAGAGTAGGAGAGAAGCGATTCAATCAAAGGTTAATTATTGATAACTTGTTCTTACATTTGTTTGTTTCTCTTATAGTAAAGCAATTGACTCCAAAGTTGTCTCACAATTGTCTCACTTTTTTTCATTAGACCTCAATATATGAAGCCATGAAAGCTAATGTACGGCTATCCATCACTGGCTCTCCCGCATACTCTGTCTATTTGGAAAGGGCTCGATTGCGAACTGATTCTGTTTAACCAATTTCTGTTAAATTTTAATTAATTTGAATTTTTCATGATTTTAGTACAAAATTATAGGCAGTGCTTATAAATCACAATATTTTCTATTGAAAGTCGTTTTGAAAATTATGTAAAATTCAATGCAAATCAAGTCTTTGTAGTTATATATCACTAATAAAAATATTTATTGTTTTTCAAATGATTTTCTTTTTTTCGGAATTATGTCAAAACAATATTAAATTTTCCCGATTTATACCAAAAAATCATACGAATTGCATCAAAGTCTCGAAATTGTCATCATTTGATATTTACTCAACAACTGAATTGAAGGATGTCAATCAAATTGAATAAAATGAAGAAATAATAAAGTTATCCATCAATCGCTCATTTTTGGTGAATATTCACAAAATATCTATTTTGCATAACTTTAAGATTTCTTTGAAGGAGTTTATAGTGTTTGTAGAATCACGTTTAGGTTTAGGTTTAGATTTTGGTTCAGATTATTCAAAGAATTGGTAATTATTTTCTCTGATTTTTCTGAATGTTTTCTGTGAAAAGTGAAGTGAAGTCTGAGATGTAATCCATAGAAAAGAGTCAATACTTGAGGCAATTCATTGCAAACACTTTGAAAGCTGTAATAAAACACTTGAATTGTCTCATCATTTGATTGCAATTTGTAATTAAAGTAAAGACTTAGACATTTAGAGGTTTCCCCAATTAATTTTAATTTTAAATTTTCAAGTCATGTCTTTTTTACGTAATTTTAAAAGAGTTTTTACCGCTTCGGGAGTTATATTGGGTTCAGGTCTTGGCTTTTATTATGTAATCAAATCATCGGTGAATGCGTCAGACCTTGAGTTACATTCTCCAAAGTACCCCTGGAGTCACAATGGATTTCTTAAATCATTTGATCACCAGAGGTATCAGAAATTCAATTCAAACAAATTATTTCAAATTTTAACATTAAATCTGATCTTTGTTTGTGATTAGTATCCGTCGGGGGTTTGAGGTATACAAACAGGTTTGCGCCGCCTGTCATAGTCTTAAATATGTCTCGTATCGAGAATTGGTTGGCGTTTCTCACACTAAAGAAGAAGCGATCGCTGAAGCGGCACAGATTCAAGTGGAGGACGGACCCGATGACAACGGAAAGATGTTTTTGAGAGGGGGGAAACTTTACGACCGCTTTCCGTCGCCATATCCTAACGAAGAGGCCGCCAAAAAGGCTAATAACGGCGCCGTTCCCCCAGACTTATCACTTATAGTGTTGGGACGACACGGGAATGAAGACTATATCTTCTCTTTGTTGACCGGCTTTCGTGAAGCCCCGGCGGGTTTCCATCCTCCCGAAGGGACACAATTTAACCCTTACTTTCTTGGCGGTGCCCTCTCGTAATACAATCACTTCTTTTATAAGGATTTCTCAAATTTTAATAATTTTAAACTCATGTCCAGAATGGCGGCCCCACTCTCTAACGGCGCTATTGAGTACTCTGACGGCCAAACAAAGGCATCTGTCTCTCAGATGGCCAAAGATGTGACAATATTTTTGAGTTGGACGGCTCAACCAGAATTAGATGTCCGCCACAAGATGTCAATCGATGTATAATTATTTACAAAATAATTAAATGAAATTTTGACTAAAATATAACTTTTGTGATAACAGGTGATCCTCTATTTGGTGCCACTCTTTCTGGCGATGTTGTATTGGAAGAGAAGACTTTGGACTTCACTTAAGTCACGAAAAATTATTTTCAATTCTAAACAAAAGCCAAAGACATGAATAACTGGCAAATGAATGAATTATTAATTATTTCAAATAAATTAATTACAAATCATTTAATTATTATTAAAACAATTGAATGAAGACATCGTTTGTTAGAAATAATAATTAAATTTATTTGAAATTATTTTTCTGTTGTTTTCTATGAGTTTTGGCTAAAGAGTAATGTTTTGAACGAATCAATGATTCAATGATCGCTGTATTGAAAGAAGAATTGGATTGTTTTGAATGGAATTTGTTTCCATAGTATCTCTCAGGACAACCCTCAGAGAATTCAATCAATTGATACTAAACTCAAAAACAGTTTGTTTTTCTAAGAATTCATCGAATATTTCGACAAAATATATTTGTTTGAAAAAATAATGAGATTTAAGACATACGTTCCGCCAGAACTGATTCACAAAGACTTTGTGAGTTGTGTCGGTTGGATCAGTACTGAAGAAGTGGTTTCCTGTGGAGACGACCATCAGTTGCTTTTATGGAATGTTTCAGTACACGAGTCGACAAAGTTGTCGGACTTACCCAAAGAGTTGTTTCCAACAGATATTCACTGCTCAGCAAAATCGAGTCAACAAAAGGTTTCGGACCTCATAGTGATGGGCGCCTCCGATGGTAAATATCACTTCATTTCCCGAAGCGGTAAAATAGAAAAGACAGTCGATGCGCATAACGGGGCTGTTCTGGCCGTCAGATGGTCTCACGATGGCTCAGCTCTAGCCAGTGCTGGTGAAGATGGACTCGTAAAAGTGTGGTCAAAGAGTGGAATGTTACGCTCCACTCTGTCTTCGAGTCCAGTCCCCACATATTGTATTTCTTGGTCCCCAAAAAATGATCAAATTCTCTATACTTTTGATAAGAATTTGATAATAAAACCGTTGACTCCTAATTCAAAGCCGATTGAGTGGAAGGCACACGACGGCGTCATTCTTAAAGTCGACTGGAATTCCACCAATGATTTGATTATATCTGGAGGAGAAGACATGAGATATAAAGTATGGGATTCTTTAGGGAGAGTTCTATTTACGAGTGCGATCCATGAATTCCCGATAACATCGTTAGCGTGGGCTCCCGATGGATCACTCTTTGCCATCGGTTCGTATAATACTCTGAAATTGTGCGACAAATTTGGTTGGTCCCACTCACTCGACAAACCACACATTCAAAGTCTGTTTGGACTGAGTTGGTCCAGTGATTCGACCCAAATAGCCGGTGCCTGTGCCAATGGAAACGTTATCTTCTCTCATGTCATCGAGAAAAGAGTCGAATGGAAGTCGTATGAAATCGAAGTTTTGGGCCGAAAGAACATTCACGTGAAGAATGTGACGACAGGTATCGAAGAGGATCTCGAGTTCAGAGATTATGTCATAAAAATATCTTTTGAATTCAATCATTTAATTGTCATAACAACGACTCAGTGTTTTATTTATAAGACAAACAACTGGACATCTCCTCATAGTTTGGATTTGAAGCAGAGCACAGTTGGTCTTATTCTTCAGAGCGATAAACACTTTCTATTAATTGACGGAACAAATGTCGGTCTTTAC
>JAQIXD010002194.1:0-11108 GCA_034699985.1 Minunthozetes semirufus | reverse complement strand
GAAAGATATTATTCTTATAAAATAGACTCAATTATTGAAAAATATTTGTCAGCCATTTGTTATTGTCCACCAAATAGTGATAATGTGTTTGAAATTGTTGATAGTTTTGTTTAATTTATTGCATTTGTTTGACTGTATTTCTTCTTCGAATAATTCGGGTATTAATTGATTAAGAAATTGATTTGAAATGAAATTAATAGTCTTTTTATAGTTCCAAAATTGGCTTCAAATGTGAATACTAAAAATCAAAGTGAATTCACATATTTTCAACTCTTTTGCACAGTTGAAAAAGGATCAGATCCTTTACTCTTTGAGTGGTCCAAAAATGGACAAAAGTTGAAGCCATCCCCTGATCTCAACTATAAAATTGATAATTTCAAGCGATTCTCAACCCTTACTATCGATAAAATTGAGAGAAAGGATTCAGCGAATTATACCTGTCTTGTGAGCAATCAATTTGGTTCTGATTCACAGAATATTCTCTTAACTGTAAAAGGTATTAAATATTCTCAATTTAATCCTACTCTTTTATTTCAAGTTAAATTTGTTGGGTTAAAAATTAAAATACCTAAATAGTTGCATTTTGCTCAGTTAAATAGAATATGCGATTTTGCCAATAATGACATTCCTTACAGTTCTATCATCGCTTCAACATTGAAATACATTTTGATTCTTCTTCAATATGTGTCGCCTTTTGATTCACAAAACATTTTCTGTGTTATTAGAAATCTATTCCTCTGTCGGCCATTATTTTCATTATTTATCTCATTATTTGCTAATATTGTGTTCAAAATGTGTTATAAATATAACTTCATTTTAATTTTAATTTCGTTTGTTTTTCGTCAGATTTATTCAAATGAATCAAAAGGTATTCATATTTGAAATGAGTTGTTCCTGCCATTGATTTTACTCATTTTGTTGTTGAAATAGCACCTAAACTTGGAACAGTTGTCTCACATAAGAATCAGACAATTGGTTCAAATTTTCAATTCTTCTGTACTGTAGAAGAGGGATCTTTACCCGTGTTTTTCGATTGGTTTAAAAATTCAAATTCTCTTAAACCAAAACCAGACGTAAATTACAAGATTGAAAGTTCGACAATATTTTCAACTTTGACTATACTTAATGTTAATGCAAACGATTCGGGAAATTATAGCTGTTTTGTTAAAAATGCTTTTGGATCTGACCATCAAAGTGTTGTTCTCAATATTAAAGGTATGAATGATATGAATTAATATTAATAGTAATCTAAAATTAGAGCCAAATTATTTTGAATGAGAACTTTAAACATGCTCAAATTAAGTCAGTTTTCATTTAATATATTTGATAATTTTCGGAAAATATAAGATTGGTTTTCAAATTGATTGGTAGACAATGTGTGGCGCAAAGTGTCTAATAAAATAACACTTATTATCATAAAAAAGCACTCAATTTGTTTGAGACTTAATGTCCGCCATATTTGTCTTAAATCCTATGAAAATGTGTCTCACATTTGTTTTGTTATCTTTGGTTTCATTAATTGTGATCGAAGCCAACGATATCTCTGGTATATAATGAAAATCATTTTTCTCAAATTCTAAATAATGTTATTTCAAAAACAGCCCCCAAATTGTCTCCGATGGTTAATAATACAAAGCAAAGCGAGAACTCATACTTTCAGTTATTTTGTTCCGTTCAAAGAGGTTCTGAACCACTTTTCTTTGAGTGGTCTAAAAATTCAAGCAAGATCAAATCATCTCCAGATGCTAACTTCAAAATTGATAATTTTGAAAGATTTTCAACTCTTACTATCAAAAAGATTATCAGAAAAGATTCAGCTAATTATGGTTGTGTTGTGTCCAATGAATTTGGTTCTGACTCTCAGAATATTCTGTTGACAGTTGAAGGTATGAATGGATTATTTCAATGGTTTGACAAATTGTTATTATATTTGCGATAAAATTTTTGTAAATATTGATATAAATATCAAACAATATTATGAAATAGCAATGTTTAACATAATTAAACAAATGATCAGATTATCTGAGAAATTAACCAAATGCTCTTTTTTTGCGATAAAAGCGCCAAAATATTTGAACAAATGGTTTTCATCCCGATATGTGTCGCAGTATTTCCATTCAATACATTATTATTTGTTTCCTTCGGAGAAAAATTGATACTAAAAGTCAGCCATAATTTGTTTTCTGATCCTTTATTACCAAAAATGAGTTCAAAAGTGTTTTTATTCATAATTTTCTCATTATTCTTGAAATTGAGTCTCTCCGATAGCAAAGGTAACTGTGAATCTACCCTAATGTTCATTTGAATATTAATTTTGATATTAGTTCCAAGATTAGCTCCTTTTTCAATTCAGAGAGAGGTCAGCGTTAACTCATTTTTTCAACAAATATGTACTGCAGAAGAAGGAGAGTTACCTCTCACTTTTCAATGGATTAAAAATAGTGAATCAATCAGATCTGAAATTGGAGTTAAAATCGAAAATTCGAGCAGATTTTCGATACTTATTATCGAGAAGATTAGTGAAAAAGACTCCGGAAGTTACAAGTGTTTGGTTAAGAATAAACACGGGTTTGACTCACAAAATATACAATTAAATGTGAAAGGTATAACTTTTCTTTAAAATTGATTTTTACATTATGTTTGTGAGCATTCGGTGAATGTTTTCTCATTTTATTTGTTTATTTTGAAGCAATAAAAAGGATTTGTTTCTCTTTTTATGAGAAAACATAAGTTTTATTTAAACACTAATTCTGTTTATAATAGTTTTTCGTCTATTTTAATGTGAATTTTCTGATAACCGCCAAAAAGTCTTAAATTGTCTTCTCATTCAATGTGTGGCGCGATTTACGCTTCTTTAGACCAAAAAATCCCAAATCCTTGACAATATTGAGGTCTGAGTTGACTAAAGATACCACAATATCAGCCATTAATCTATTCTTTCAGAGAAATTCTGATTTGAATTTCAATATGAATTTGTTATCAATTGTTTTGATTATTATCTATTTTGTGACTCAATTGAAATCTAATGAGTTGTCAGGTATTGGCTCTCAATCTGATTAATGTTTGCTCTAATTAATGAATTGTTGTTCAGTTCCTAAATTAGGCCCTCATTTGCCGCATAAGATTCAAAAGGAGGGCTCATATTTTCAGCAATTTTGTTCTGTGCAAGAAGGTTCTGACCCATTCGTATTTAGTTGGCATAAAAATGGCCAAGTTCTAAAATCAGATAATGCTCATAGTTATAAGATTGAAAATTCAGATAGGTCATCAACTCTTTCCATCGCAAGAGTTAATCGAAAGGATTCATCAAACTATACCTGTAATGTTAGAAATGGTTTGGGGTCTGACTCTCAAAATGTTTTGCTAACTGTTGAAGGTATTGTTACTTAATTTTTATTCGTTATCTTATCTGAATATTTCACTAAACTATGGTTTAAGATAATCACATTTCTTTAATTATAGTATTATAAAGTGAGTATTCCAATCATTTTTCATAATTGATTGACTCTAACAAAACTAAGCTATAGTTAAACAAAACATTTCACTCTTAAAATTTCATCATTTGTATCAATTGAAATAAGTTTCAAAACAAATGAATCACATTTATATTCTGAAACAATTTTCCTCATTTAATCCTTGGGTTAATCCTATTATAAGAGAAATGACTTCTATTTAAAGTTGAATTCAGTGTTTTGTCCGCCAAATGTATATCACATTAAATCTCATCCTAAATGTGGCGCTTAGTGTCTGATAAAAGTCTTAAGCTTTTCATTTGTTCCTCATTTTCTCAAATATTCGGTTCATTTGTATTTACATCAGAAAGAAATCAATTTATTTGAGACAATGTTTTCAATTAAATCTATTATTTTTGCGTTTATTTTAATTCAATTTCAATCAATTGGTTGCAGTGGTATGTAATTAATGGTAAATCTATTAATTATTTAATTGAAAGTTTGATTAACTCATAGAAGCGCCGAAATTACTGCCATTTTTACCAAAGATTGAGTTATTAGAGGGTTCTTCGTTTCGAATTGTTTGCCAATCAATCACTGGATCTAAACCAGTGTCTTATAAATGGATTAGAAATGGTTTAAAACTGGATAATAAAAATCCAGAATTTGATTTTAAAATTGAGAATAATGAGGATGAGTCTCATTTGCGTTTGAAAAATTTGAATCGAAGTGATTCTGGTAACTATTCATGCATTGCAAGCAATGCCTTCGGTTCTGATATACAAACATCTATTCTTTACATCAAAGGTTTGATAAATAATTAAATTTAATTAATTTAAATAATTTTAAAGTGTTTGCGTGTTTTGTGCCAAAATCTAAGCGAGTAATTGTCTCAAACATTTAATGATTGATTTAATGTCAGTTTTCAATTGCATGAGGAAATTGGCGCTCAAATTCTGTTGCATTGAATTTCCACCAAATTGTGGCGCAATGTTATCAATGAATCAGTTCTTCAAATATCTTTAAAATAAGTCAGCCATTAGTGAAGACTAAGAAAATGAATTCATTTATTGTTTTCCTTTCGTTGTTTATTTGCTTCGAATGTGTTTTCTGTGGCGAAGGTTTGAAATTTAAGAATTTATTTAGAATTGTATTAATTTAACATGCTATTTTTTAGCCCCAAAAATATTGATTACGAAAATAAATGATAGTCCAAATGAAGGCTCAAAATTTCGCATAATTTGCTCGATTGAAAAGGGATCGACTCCTTTATCATTTGAATGGTTTAAAAATAATCAAAAATTAGATTCGATTTCATCTAATTATAAGATCGAAACTTCGTCTGATTTATCAATTTTTACAATTGAAAGTGTATCAAAAATTGATACTGCTAATTATTCGTGTGTTGCTCGCAATGCTTTTGGCACAGACTCGCAAACAGTTATTCTTTCCGTTAGAGGTATTTTAATTATAAGTTAAGCAAATACTAATCAAAATTTGCATTTGTTTCCGACAGTACCCCCGACTTGGATTAAAGAGCCCAATGATGTTCGCGTCAGAGCCGGTGAAGACGTTAGTGTGGAGTGCATTGCCGATGGTTTGCCTAAACCTTCAACAAAATGGATCAGTTCTAAAGGTTTGTATCAATATTTTATATAATAAGTTTCCATTAGTTTCTAAATACACAAATATCTATAGGAAGTGTAATCGAAGGCGAGATCTTGAATATACCCAAACATAGGACAGGTAGTAGTGAAACATATGAATGCGTAGCAGATAATGGAATCGGCGATTCTTTGCGTAAAACTATTAATGTGTTCTTCAGTGGTGAGTCTCATGAGCTAAAACCTGAATCCTTTTGTTGAGTGCTTTTATTACTATCAGTTCCGGCAAAGTTTGATGAGAAGTATAGTTTGATTCAAGTGAAGAAAGGAGAGAGCGCTCGACTCAGATGTAATGCCACTGGAGATCAACCACTTTCTGTCAAATGGACTAAAGATAACGTAAAACTCGACAAAATTGGAAATCAAAAGTAAAGTCAAAACTTATTTATAGAAAAAACAAATATTTATTTATTTATTCGAACAAAAGCTATGAAATATTTGAGACAACAAATGAGAACAGCATTAACTCAGAACTATTGCTCCGAACCACTCAAAGAACTGATGGATCCATATATAAATGCGAGGCTAAGAATGACCACGGATTAGATGAACGAACAATCAAATTGATTGTCGTCGGTATGAAAAACAAAAGATTATTATATTTAATGCAAATCTAATGATAATGCAATGCTTGCGCAGAGGTACCTGGTGCTCCCATGAATCTTAGAGTCAAAGAAGTTTGGTCCAAATCAGTTAGTGTTCAGTGGTCTGAACCCTATTCTGGTAATTTCCCGATCACTAAATACATAATACAGTACTGGAGAAAAGATTCAGCGCCTCATAGATTGCATGAGTTTAATGTGAGTAATACCCAAACCTCGACACTAATCAAAGACCTGAGCCCTGGACTGTCATATGTTATGACTGTTGTCGCTGAGAATGAAGTCGGTCGCAGTTTAGCCGCAGATTCAGTCACTTTCACGACTGGCGAAGAAGAGCCGACTGCACCGCCATATGACATCACTATTGAATCTCGTGGTCCGACTACTATTCGAGTGACGTGGCGTTCCCCACCTGTCGAGCACTGCAATGGAGTAATCAAAGGATATTATGTGGGCTACAGAAAGGCAAGAGAACCCAACTTTCCATTTGTATTGATATCAGTTGAGGCAAAACCAACACAAATAGGAAAAGACTCTGAAAATGTAGTTTACGAGCATTTTGTCAGAAATCTATTGAAAGGCACAGAATATGCGGTAGTAGTGAAGGCATACAACTCTGCTGGCAGTGGACCGCAATCTCACGAAATGCTTGTCTATACACGCGATGGAGACCTACCACCTGCTCAACAGCTCAGTGCTATCGATACGACTCTTAATACAATATCATTGCGATGGTATCTCAAAGACATTCGTGAGTCACAATCCTCTCCAATCACGGGATACAGCATTAGTTACCAAAGAGATGGCGATTCCAAGTGGACAGAAGTACCGATCACTCAATTCGTGACCCCTACCTCTGACTCAGACATAGTCTCCTATTCGTATGTATTGGAAAATCTGGAACCGGGAACTCATTACAAGATGTTTGTCTCTGCGATCAATCGCTACGGAGTCAGTGATCCATCAAATATTGTAATAACGAAGACTGAGGGCGGTATGTATTATCACAATCTATTAAATCCCTTAATATCTACTGTTATGTAAACCCTATGGAAGTTCTGTCATTTGCCATAACTAATGGGAAATCATTTTTCTTAATACAATCGATGATTAGATTCTCCTATACTTCAGAGCGAAATATTCAATAGCTTTGCGAACAGTAATTACTATCTTCAGCCGGAGTTCACAATACCAATGCTGACCGCAATTGTCATAATTGTAATCGTTTTGATAATTGCATTCATATGTGTCCGCAAAGCGCGCACATCATTACCTCCAAACGGCGGCTGTGAGTCACACAAAAAGCTCAGATTACTAGAGTTCAAAACTTAATTATCTTCTATTTTAGTTATAATGGACAGCACTACACTTCAGAAGAGACTGTCCACTTACTCCGGTACAGTCGGACCTCGTTATATGGATTTTGAGAAAACCGGTGCCAAAGCTTTGATGTTGAATGACTCGGAAAACTCATATCCGATTCCTTATGCAACTCTACCGATGGGAGCAGCTTCTGTAGATCCGGTAAGTGATAAGTCATAAATATAGCCATAGATAAAGAGTTGAGAAAATTGAAACATTCAATACTTGTTAGAAGCAGTGGGAGAGGCAGCAGTTTGGTCATCCATCGATGAAGAAGGACTCGCATCATATCTATGATAATCCTCATTAAGAAGTCATTGAAATCATTCCATTAATTAGTATTTATTTGTGTTTAAAGTCAATCGAAATGATATAAAAATTACTCTTCGCTACACTTTTGGCTCTTTTTTCACAATTGATTCAACATTTGTCTCATATTTCATCATAAAGTTTGAGGATTTTACCCAAAGTTTTATCCCCCAATCAATCAACTGATGGCTCAGACCTATCATTAGAATTAATGATTGAAATGTGGAATAGAGTGCCATTCGGTGTAAGTATTTCTTCATTGAACTCATATTTATTGTTAACTCAATTATTGCCATAATTTTAAGTCAACTTTTTTTGACGACGTTTTCTACTTATTAGTGATATTTTCATTTGTTTTAATGATTTGTTCCTTAATTTCTTAAAATTAAACCATTTTTAGACTTTTATTGCATTTTTGAAATCCTTTTATCGAATTATTTATTAAATTAAATTTAATGTAAATTTAGTGTAAAAACCAAAACATTGTTTTAAAGCCAAATATTTGTCACAATTTTATTCAATTTTTTTCTAATAAATTCAATAAAACTGTTGTTTTGCGTCAAAAACACAAATTATTGGACTTTTCTTCAAAGAGAATAACTGCACAGAATTGGAACTTCTATTAGGAAGTAATGCTTCTCATATGAGTGCATAGAATAAAGTTAGTATCCATTGATCAGTACATTCACCAGAACTGAGTGTTGAAAGAGTTCAGTTCAGTTCAGTGCTCTCTCCAGAGACAAGAGTCGGTGTGTTTGACACAACATCTGCTCGAAGCATATCTGCCACTGAAGTGAGTCTTGTGCTCGTGTTGTGCGTTCGTGTGGTGCGCGTGCGTTCACTGCTCACCATAAAAAACAGGACAACTCTCTAGAGTTGATGTTTGAGAATAAGGTTAACACAAAAACATTTAGATTTTTAGAACTTAAGTAAAAATTATTATATTTTTAATTTAGTCATCAAATGAGAGATGAGATCACAAATTGTGAATCAGATTCACAATATTTGTATTAATCATTAAAATTATGAATAAATTGTTTAAAAAAAGGAATACTTAAGCAATGAATCATTTATTGCATTCAAAGGTATGCAATCATTTAGAGAGCAGATGGTTGGCCTTAATCTCTGTTTAGAGCAGACAATACAAACAGACTACAGTAGTTATTGCCCCAAAACTTATCCATAACTTACTTTCACTTTGAGTTTGGCTAACTTTAGACTAAAATTTTCAAAAAGTCTCTCATTTGAGGAAAGTATAAGAAAGTTGAAAAATGATGAAAAATATGCCTTAAAATGAAATTTATTTAAATATTTGTTTGAATTTATTTAAATTATTTTTTATAAAATCTTTAAATTTTGTTAAATATTTTCTTCAATTCTAATTAGTTTTAGATAACTTCAACCGACATAAAGAGACATAAATTGATTAAAACTTTATTAGATTTATGATAAAATAATTTCAATGTTGTGGTTGTGCTCTTCCATCAATTGTTTATATTCCTCCAAATTATCTTTGAATTGAATCGAATAAATTCGCAAAGATTTAAGACGTTCGCAGACATTGATCAGTGATTTGATGGCATTTACACTAATATTGACTCCAATATAACCACTAATCTCTAAATGAGTCAAATATTTTAGTTTTTCTATAGATTCCAATGCGTTGTCTGTAATAATGAGTCGGCTTTCGAAAGATAATTGTCTTAATTGGGGAACAATTAGATGTATGCCATCGAAAGTTTTGTCATCAATAGAATCGTATTTCAATTGTAGAGACAATAAATTCTTGCATTTCTTCAAAGCCATTAAATCCGATAAATTCTTAGACTTACTGGAAGTATGAGTCCTACTCTTTGCGATCACTTCCAAGCGCTTCAGTTCAGAGAAGTGAGAGATACCCTCCAAAAGATCTTTTAGACCAAAATCATTGCCGTATTTGCAAAACCGGAAGAATTGCAAATCACGAGAATGAGTGGCAATCGATTCAATGGTTTTACTCCATATATCTAACGGCAAGTTTTCGTTGTGTTCCCCGACTTTTAAAACGACCAAATTCTTCAGTTTAGAGAACTCTTCGATTAAATATTTATTTGATTTTGAATTTGTTTTGGTATTTATGTCTAAATATTTCAAATTGAGTGACATTTTGTCAGAGAATCGCAATTCTTCTTCCTTTACATAAAACGAATCGATTTTCACCAATTTTTCAGATAAAAACTCGTTATTCATGACTTCGAGAGTCGGATAAGATATTGACCGCAAGTTTGGCGTAAATTGTAATAACTGTTTGACCACTTCCTTATCGCCTAAAGACCGGTAAAATGAAATGTGTCTTAAATTTGATCCAAATTTCTTAGCGAAAGAGCCCATTGTTGTGAGGGAACGCATTTCGCCGTCGAAGCAAATGGCGCTCAAAAAATGGCAATTATTTGTGATTTCGTTCAAAACATTCGACATATTCTCCAAACGATAATTAAACCGAATTTCGATAATTAGTGGAAACTTCTTAATTAGTTTACTTAGTTTTGATAAATCTATTCTTTGAAGGAAACCGTCGTTAAAATGTCGCCCAAAACCTCCATATTCTGTATCAATTAAATGATATATCGACACATTATCTGCAAAACCAGAAGAATGACCAATTCTTAAAACCCGCTGTTTGTTGAAAATAAGTCTTTGAAATCGTTTGGACACCGATTCGTATTTGTATTTGTCTTTAATCGGAAGATAACTCAAAATCTCTTCAAACAAATCGTCACCAAATCTGTCGTCAAACGAATCCCGAATTGTATTCATCTTTGAATTGGTTTTGAATTAATTATATAATAATTTACAATAAATTCGAAGAAATGTAAAAATTATTTATAATTTATAACAAATAATAATTGAAATGAATTTAAGCACAAAATGGATGTAAACTCAGAAACAGTTTTAATTTCGTTGATTGCGTTAAACCAAAGAAATGTTTGACTTTTTAGTGAAATATGAATAAATGTTAAAATTAATTCACTGTTTGTGGCAATAGATTTGAGTCAACAAATGTTTCCACGACTACTAAATATACCACTACTACTATAGATAAGTGAATTAATTTGTTTTTATTTTATATTTTATTGATATTCACAACAAATATAAACTTTTAGATAAAATTATGAAAACTTCGGAAAACTTTTTTAAAGTTTTCTTTTATTAAAATATTTGAATTGATTTACGAAATGATTGAAACTGATTTTATTTCATTAACTTTTTTAATCACTTAGAATTCAATTTATTATATTTGAATTAATAAAATGCACTTTGTTTAATTTTCCTTTATAATTATTGAAAAGATGATGAAAATGTCAAGTTAAAATTTAAATTGAAAAGCATTTTTTCAAAAATTCAGCAAAAATTTTAAACATTTTTATAGAAACTGTAAAAATAAATAACGTTTCGCCGGTTTTCTCATCAAAAGTACCCCAAAATATTTATAAGTATTATTCAATACTTGTTTTAAATGGCTTTTGATGTAAACAAAACATTATTTGTGTCTTTCAAATATAAACAAATATCAGTTTAGTAACAGCGCTGACATCTATCGCATCAAAAACATAATATTTAAAGCTTGGAGATGAAGGAACTTTAAAATACCCAGGTTTACCCTACACTGAGATACAAAACCGTTTTGAAAGCCTACTTTCAACTATAATTTGTTCGAAAAAATCAAAACAAAAGTCTAT
>JAQIXD010002193.1:0-11117 GCA_034699985.1 Minunthozetes semirufus | reverse complement strand
TTTGAGGTCTCTATGCATTATCGGAGGATTAGATTCGTGCAGATATTGAACGCATTCCAACACTTCTTTGAATAATTTGCAAGAAATATAATATTCTATTAAATTAATTGCTTGTAATTTCAAACGTTTAAAAAAATCAGGTTTTAAATAGATGATATTCTTGAGATTATCGGAACACAACTCCATTTGAATGTAAAAATTATTCTTTTCTTCCCAAGAATTATAGTATTTCACGACATATTGATCATTACATTTTGACATTGTTTGAACTTCCCTCATTAAAAAAGTGTGTCTTTCATTAGTTTCTTTCACTTCGTCTAGATAAAATAGATTTATAATCAGCAATTTATATAAAGTTTACTATTTAGATTAAATTTGAGACTGAATTTGGAGCAAGGCCTACAAATCACCTTGATCAAATTCATGCAAAATTTAGTAATTATTTCTCTTGAAAATTGGAAAAGTTAATAATTCAAGAAAAATATATTTGGTCAGTTTTTTTTTACATAGACTTACCAAAAAATGTAATCTTTTTAATTGCAAATTTTTTTTTGTCCGACTTATTCTCTACTTTATATACAGTTCCATAACCTCCTTGTCCTATTTCCACAAGAAAGTTGAAATTTTCACTGAGAGCGTTTTTCTTTTCTTTAAATTGGTCCAATCCATTATAATAGTTTACGTCATTTGAATTTTTTCCTTTAAACTTTAAATAATCTATCAAATCTTTTTTTTGTTTTAATAATAAAATTCTTGTTTTCAAATATCTTTCAATAAAGTGTTGACTGTCGTTCTCAAAAATATCTGGATCATCCAATCCATATGATTTCAGTTCACTCTTTTTTATTCCCCATTTATTGCTTGATATTATATCGGCACAGGGAGGTCTTTTATGATAATCTGAATTCGTCATTGACTTCAACAATTCCTTCAAATTCTTCCATTTAATGTTAATTGTCTCAATAATTGGTAGATTGACCTTGCTATTTTCAGATTATTATTTTATAAAAATATTTTTAATTAGTTTTCAATTCATGTAATACTTACTGTGAATTCAATTCAAATAAATTTTTAATTATGACACCAAGACTATAAATATCAGTCTTTCTACTGTATTTTCTTCTATTAATAACTTCGGGAGCCATATAACCAGAAGTTCCCTCTAGTTGAGTGTTGGTTGATGTGTTTGATGCACCAAATTTCTCTAACCCAAATTAAAATAATTTTAGTGCTGAAATCAAATATTTCCGATATTATAATACCCAGAATGTCAGCAATTCTATTGTATCTTGTTTTAGCAGGATTTTTATTCGATCTAATTCCTGTATTCACTTCTGGAGCTATATAATGAGGTGTTCCCTGTCCTCTATTATGGGAAGTTGTGTTTAATGAACCAAATATTGCTAAACCAAAATCACATAATTTTAGTGCTCTATTATTGGGAAGGTTTTCACAAATGAGTATATTTTGTGGTTTTAAGTCTCTATGAATTATCGGTGGATTTGATTCGTGTAAATATCGGACACATTCTAACAGCTCTTCAGTTAATTGACAGCAAATGAAATACTCCTTTGAATTCATGAATTTTGCAGAATCTCTTTCGAAATAATAAGACTTTTGTTGAATAAAATTCTCCAAATTATATGAACATAACTCCATTTGTATGCAAAAACGATTATTATTCTCAAACCAGGAATCGATGTATTGAACCACATATTTATCGTCACATTTGGATAAGGTTTTCACTTCTCTCATCACTTCGTATCTCAAATCATTTTTGTGATCTAATAAAATTAGAAAATAATTAAATCAACTGAATGTCTGAAATTAAAAAAATATGAACCTTTTAAGTCAATTATTTTTATGGCGTAATATTTTTCAGAAGGTTTATGTATAGATTTATAGATTTTTCCAAAACCACCTGAACCTAATTTTTCGAAAAGATTGAATTGTGATAAACACTTATAATTGAGAAAAAGATCTAAATCGTTTCCATCAAAAATATTATCAGAATTAATTTCAATTGTTTTGTAAGTCATTCGAAATTCATTTGAATAGAAATCAAATATTGTTTTGTAATTTGTTTTTATGATTTCATTCCAATTAATGCAATTAACATATTCGCCATCAAAAGCCGATAAAATTTGATATTCCTTTTGATAATAAGTTAATGAATGAAAAAATGAAAATTTCTTTTCAATTGATAGTAATTTTGGTTTCTTTTGATATAATTCATGATTATTTTCGTCTTCAAAAATACCACAAAAAAATATTTGTCTTTCATTTGTTAAGAAATATGTATTATTATTAGAGGAACAAATAGATGACACATTCACTAAATCCAGTATTAATTTTGGTTCAAAAATAATCTCATTTTCTTTCAACTCATGACCTAAATCAAACATTTTATTGTTTCCCCAACTATAAACTAATCCATCGGTTGTCAGAGCATAAGATCTCTTAGAAGAACAATAAATTCTTTTAATTGAGAATCGATTAAAACATTTCAAACGATTTGGTTTTGATGTTTGTGTTTCACTTCTTCCACAACCAATTTGTCCATAAGTATTATCACCCCATCCATAGACATATCCTTCATTAGTGAGAGTTAACACATGCGCTTCTCCACAACTCACTTGAATAACACTTTCATTTGAAAAGTTTATCATTCCTGGTTTAAGTTTGATGTCGGGTTTACTGAAAAATTCTCTGCCCAGTTGACCTAGAACATTACCACCCCAGCCATAAAGCTTATTATCACTACTGAGAGCTAATATAAAACTGAGTCCAATAAAAAACAGTTGAATTTGTTTATTACATAATTCAGGTATTTCTTGAGGTTCTTCAATAGGACTGTTGTGTCCTAAACCACAACAACCAAAATAATTGGAACCAAAGCTAAACACTTTGTCATCACTTGTGATAAACAATACGTTATATCCCTTTTCGTCATCAAAAACATGAAACCTTTTGATATCATGTTTCAATTCTTCACTAATTTTGTCACAAATATTAAATGTGTTTAAAATTTCCGACATTTTTCTCTTCAATTTATTGTGTGATTATTTCCATCGTGATATTAAAGATAACAGACTTACATTTGATACACTCTTATCTTTTTAATACTTCCGAATGCATGTAATATCTGTTATTTATTTCAAATAAAAACATTGTTTTAATTATTTTGTTATAGTTCAAAATAAATGACCATGCTTAAGAAAAAAGTTTACTATTAAATTCAGACGTGGTCATCTAATAAAAATAAATAATAGGCTTGATAATTTTTAACCTGTTTCGGTTCATCAAAATATGTTCGCGATATTTGTTCGGGTCGTTTAGATATCAGTTGATTTAAATAAACTTTGATTTTATTAAAAATTAAGTCTTAATTAAATTTAAACAATATTATTTTTAATTTATTATTTGATCAAAAAAATTTGAAGATCCATGATAGGAAGTTTTCATCTTTTGATTGTTCTAATAATGAAAGTCTTTTTATGAAATATCTATGAATAAAGTATTGATCATTTTACACTAAAACAACAAGACCATCCAATCCATAAATTTTTAGTTCATTCTTTTTTATTAATATTCTCCACTTATCGGCAGATATTTGTGCACAGGTAGGTCTTTTGGTATAATCAGATTCCACTATTGATTTGACCACTCTCTTTAGGTTTCCCGCTTTGTAGCTCAGTAAGGGATGTGTTTTAATTTCGCTATTGCTAAAATACAATTATTAACTTGGGAAATTAATTTCAATTCTGATATAATACTCACTTAAAAGGACTAAATTCAAATAATTCTGATATTATAACACCCAAACTGTATATATCAGCCTTTCTGCTATATCTTCGTCCTCTATTTATTTCAGGAGCCATATAACCAAAAGTTCCCTGTCCTTGAGTGTGTGTTATTGTGTTTAATGAATCAAATTTTGCTAAACCAAAGTCACATAATTTTAGTGCTCTATTATTGGGAAGGTTTTCACAAATGAGTATATTTTGTGGTTTTAAGTCTCTATGAATTATCGGTGGATTTGATTCGTGTAAATATCGGACACATTCTAACAGCTCTTCAAACAATTGACAGCAAATGAAATACTCCATTGAATTCATTGGTTGTCCTGAATTCCTCTTAAAGTATTCAGACTTTTGTTGAATGAAATTTTCAAAATTATCGGAACACAACTCCATCTGAATATAAAGACTATTGTTTTCAATCCAATGATTGAAATATTTAACCACATATTCATTACTACATTTAGATAATGTTATCACTTCTCTCATCGATTCATAAATTACTTCTTGTCTCTCATCTAAGAAAATAAAATAAATTGAAATAAAGTAATTACTCGAAAAAAATACAAACTTTTTAAATCAATATTTTTTATAGCATAAAGTTTTCCATTTAATTTATGCTCAGATTTATAAACTGTTCCGAAACCTCCTGAACCCATCACATTTAATAATAATAATACTTTATTGGTAAAACTCGTTCAGTCTATTTGACTGTTCTCCCACGAGGACCATTAAATATTTAATATTCAATACATTTTAAATTTTTGATAAACATTTGAGGATTTATTATAATTATTTGAGTGATTTTAGGAAATACTTTTTAAATTATAAAATCCTTGAGAGGGGGCAGGGCTTTTTTGCGTTTTTGCGAAAGAATGTTCCGGGTCCAGGACTCGAACTGACAGCTAATGACTTATTGACCAGTTGTTATGGTGATGTGCTGTGCGTTAAACCACTTGGCCATGCTGCTCCCCAATTTAAATCCTCGAATAATAGCAAACATTTATAATTCAAGAGATGTTTTAAGTCGTTTCCATCAAAACTGTCTTCAGAAATGTTTTCAATAGTTTTGAAAGTCATTTGATATTTATTTGAATAGAAATCTAATATTGTTTTGTATTTTGTTTTTCTAATTCTTTTCCAATAAATTTGATAAACATATTCGCCATCAAAAGTGGCTGCAATTCCATCAACTTCTTGATAATGAGGTAATGAATGCAAAAACCAGAACATTCTTTCAGTTGAGAGTAGTTTTGGTTTCTTTTGATATATTCTACGATTATTTTCGTCTTCAAACACAAGACCACAAAAATAAATATGTCTTTCATTTGTTAAGAAATATGTATTACCAGCCGAAGGACAGACAGATAACACATTCACTAAATTCAGTATTAATTTTGGCTCAAAAATACACCGATTTATGTCCAGATCATGTCCTAAAGAACACCAGTCATTGTAACCCCAACTGTAAACCAGTCCATAGTTTGTTAAAGCAAAAGAGTGAGTATATGAACAGTAAATGCTTTTAATCGAGAATCGATTAAATTTTATCAAACGAATTGGTCTTGTTACTTTATCTTCAATAGTTTCACAGCCAATTTGTCCGTAAAGGTTATGACCCCAACCATAAAGATCGCCTTCAGTAGTCAGAGCTAAAGCATGTGCTGATCCACAACTCACTTGACTAACATTCAAATGGTCTTCAAAAAAGTGTAGAATAGATTTAACTATTAATCCAGGTTTTAGAAATTCTTTGCTGTGAAATCCTCTGCCCAACTGTCCGAAGTCATTATAACCCCAACCATAGAGTTTATTATCACTACTCAGACCTAATATAAAACTGAGTCCAATAAAAAACTGTTGAATCTGTTGATTACGTAATTCAGGTATTTCTTGAGGTTCTTCAACTGGACTGTTGTGTCCTAAACCACAACAACCAAAAGTATTTGATCCAAAACTAAACACTTTGTCATCACTTGTGGTAAACAAAACATTAAATCCTTTTGAATCATCAAAAACATGAAATCTTTTTATTTTATTCTTCAATTGTTCACTAATTTTATCACAGATTTCAAAGCGATTCAAAATATCTGACATTATTTCCGCGAAAACAAAACTTTACTTGATAAATTCCCAAGATATTATCTCTAATGTTTACTTATTACTTTTGTAACTTTTATTAAATCAAACTAGTTAACTTATTGAAAGAGTCAGACATTTTCACTTTCTTATCAGAGTTTGTTATAATTTCAAACACATTGCGTCACAATATCTTATGTTTAGAATTAAATAAACATCATTTAAAATAACCATGCTAGTAATTTTCCAATAAATTAAAATTAGGTTAATCTCAAAATTTTGAATTATTTAAGAAAATAGACTTGATTTTTATCCAATCATACTGTAAATGATTAATTATGCTTAAAATGAGCTAGTTAAAATATTTTCTAAAAGTTTCTGCTGTATAATTTTATCACGTGTTCTAAAATAAATAATTCAAAAAGCAGTTTAACCATAATAACAAACTTGCTCAACTATTATTTTAATAATTTATTTATTCTTATTTAATTCGTCACAAATTGAGGTTTTTCTATAATCTTGAATAAAAATTTATTTTTTACAATTTATTATGAATTAAAAATTATCAGATAATTATTGTAATTTCAATTGGTGCAATTGTATTATTTGAAATAAGTCGGAGCTGGCGCCGTCATTTGGATTAACTATAACTCTTTGGATAAAACTTTTGTAGCGGCAAATTCTTTGGTGAAAGAATTCCCAATATTTTTAAATATACCTGGTTTAAATTGAAACTATTTAATTTGAAATAAATAAAACCCCATCCATAGAGATACCCTTCATTAGTAAGGACAAGAGTATGTGCTGATCCACAACTCACTTGAATTACACATTCATTTCTAAAACTTATAATTTTTGGTATTAAATATGAGGAAAACATCCGAGAATATGTATTAATGATTCCTAATCCTAATTCATCATTTACCGTATAATCACTCAATCCATATAATTTTTTGTCACCACTTTGGGCTAAAACAAAACCACAGCAATTGAAGAAGTTTTCAATATTTTTGTCACACAATTCAGGTATGAGTTGAGGCTCTTCAACAGTTTTGGTGTGTTTTACACCACAAACACCAAAATAATTGGAACCAAAAGCAAACACTTTGTCATCACTTGTGACAAACAATACGTTATATCCTTTTGTTTCGTCAAAAACGTGAAATCTTTTCACTTTTTGTTTCAATTCTTCACTAATTTTTGAACAAATTTCAAAACGACTCAAAATATCTGACATTTTTGTTTGTTATCCTAATCTATAATAACTTCAAACTCATTGCATAACATTATCTCTAATAGAAAAATGAGATTATTTTCAATGATATTAAAGATAATTCTCTAAAGTAATACACTTTTATATCTAAAAGAGTTCTTGCTTTTCGTTAAATTAAATGTAATTCCTTTCATATGAAAAATTGTTTCATTTATTTATTTAAGTTCAAAATAAATAACCAAGTTTAAGAAAAAAATTCATTTTATTAAAAACAAATTCAAGATCATCAAAAATTAAAGATAATACTCTAGATAATTTTCTCAATTAAAAAACATACATGTTCGCTTTTAATTATTAAAATGTTGTTGATTTTGTTGTTGTCTAAAGTTTTGCTGATGTTGTGGCTGTTGTTGTTGGTGATTGTGGTGGTTATTGTTCTGCTGCTGATGCTGTTGTTGTTGGTGGTGGTGCTGTTGCTGATTGTTTCTAAGAGGTTGCTGTTGCTGTTGTTCCCGCAACTGACCAGACTGAGCTATCACAATTCTCTTTGAAGTCTTTCCATTCCTTGAGCCCATGGCCTCTATCTTTCTGACCACATCCATTCCCTCGATCACATCCCCAAAGACAACGTGCTTGTTGTCCAACCAGGAGGTGGTGGTAGTGGTGATGAAAAACTGGGAGCCGTTTGAATCAGGGCCAGAGTTAGCCATAGATAAAGTACCAGGTCCAGTGTGCTTAAGGTCGAAGTTTTCATCCTTGAATTTGCGTCCATAAATGGAGTTTCCTCCCGTCCCGTCGCCATTAGTAAAGTCCCCGCCCTGGAGCATGAAGTTAGGAATAACCCTGTGGAAGGTCGATCCCTGGTAGCCAAAGCCCTTCTCGCCAGTGCACAGGGCTCTGAAGTTTTCGGCTGTTCGCGGGACTACATCCGAGTACAACACCATCACTATCCGTCCCACACGCTCTCCATCGGCTGTGATGTCGAAGAATACTTTGGGTCTGTGCTGTTGCTGTTGGCCTGAGCTGTGCTGTTGCTGTGCCTCACATAATACCAGGATCACTGACACAACTAATGTTAACTTGCAATTCATAACTTTTTCTTAGAGCACAGGTTTTGTTGTTAAGGACTTGAAATTGACTGAAGGACTGGCGTTTTATTCTGTGCTCTTTTGGTGGAAAACTTTTATCAATAAATTATTGAATTATTTATACATTTTTCCAGTTTTCTGATTATGACGTGAACTCTAAGTCGAGATAAACTGTCCAAAAATAAGAGGACAGGGATGTGCAAGGAGTAAGACATCATCATGCATACAAATTCTCTTGCTTTTCAATAAATTAAAATAGACAAGAATATTGTGTAATATATTAGAAAGGTTTTATTTTATTCTTGAACTCTAAATTACACTGTATTTTTATTTGTTTTATCTAGAAACTTTATTCAATTTAAAGTTTTAGATAAATAAGCATGACAAATTTTAATTATAGATAATTTTTCTTGTTTTTCTGCCATTAAGTTTTATTATTTTTCAGTTTTATACCTTGCTCATCATTGCATTATAATCATTTATCAATGACTGGATTATTCCTAACTATTTAGTTATATTTGACCAGTTATTGAAATGAGGTCGTTTACTGATAAATATAGTGATAGTTAATACAGGTTTGTTTGAAATGAACAAGTTTTTGGAAAATATTAATATTAAGAAAATTTTTGATAAAATTGATAAAACATTTTTAAATTGACCTTCAAATGACTTCCTAGTTATTAAGCTACAGTTTTATGACCTGTAAAGTTTTAATTAATTACATTTATTATAATTTAATTATTTTTAATCTCAAATTAATTAATCATGCTTAATAAATAGTCAAACATTCTTAATTAATAAGTTATTTTAATTTAAAGAGATTTTAATCATGTTTAAATGCCTGAAACTCTAGAATTATTGAATATCTTGCTAAATTTTTTGCCAAATGTGATTTAAAGCCAAAATATACAAATGATGTGAAAAGATTAATTATTAAGAGAATTATCATGATAGATTTCAACTAAATGATGATTCAAATTTTAATATTTCTTATAATGAAAGGTTTATCTAGTTTTTTGGAATTTGAATTTAATTACTTTGGTAACAATACTAATAAGTCTATACAATTGAATCAGAACTCTGTAGTTTTATTGTGTGATAAAAAATAATCTTATTTTAACCTTAATTAAGTCTTTTTAACCCTGGGTGTGAACCATTGCCAAAATTTCGGCCAAAAATGCTTTGAAATTCATTTAAAAATCAATGCCGCGGTCAATTTTGAAAAGATTTTAGATATGCTTCAACAAAGTTTATCTCAATAAACGGAACCAATAAAAGTTTTAACTTAATTGATAGATTTAATTTAATTAAGAAATTGAAGATTATGAGGCCATGATTCACGAAACGTATTTTCATTTAAGATTCATTTTAGGGTTTAAGAAGATAGAGTTATCTTTAATATCGATGGAAATAATCAAACAATAAATACCATATAATTGGAGTAATCCATTGTTTTAGTGAAGAAAATGTCTGAACTTTTAAACAAATTTGAAAAGTGTTCCAAAATTAGTGAAGAATTGAAAAAACAAATCAAAAGATTTCATGTTTTTGATGACACTAAAGGATATAACGTATTGTTTATTACAAGTAATGATAAAGTGTTTACGTTTGGATCAAATAATTGGGGTTCTTGTGGTTTAGGTCATAACAGTACTGTTGGAGAACCTAAAGAAATACCTGAATTGTGTGGTAAAAATATTGAAAACTTTTTCAATAGTCATTCTTTTGTATTAGCTTTAAGTGGTGACAACAAGTTATATGGATGGGGTGGTAATATATCTGGTCAATTAGGAAAAGGATTCGTAACTTCAAGTATTAAATTCTTTATGAAATATTTTAAGCCACAAATTATTAGTTTTACAAATGATTACGTAATTCAAGTGAGTTGTGGATCAGCGTATTCGTTAGCTCTCACTAATGAAGGATATGTCTTTGGATGGGGTAGTAATAGTTCTGGACAAATTGGTTGTGGAAATATTGAAAAGAAAATATCAAATCCAATTCGTTTGAAATCATTTAATCGATTCTCAATTAAAAGCATTTATTGTTCATATTGTAGTTCATTTGTTTTGACAACCGATGGATTGGTTTACAGTTGGGGTCTCAATGATTGGTGTCATTTGGGACATGAATTGGACAAAAATGAGTGTATTTTTGAGCCAAAATTAATACTTAATTTAGTGAATGTGTTAACTGTTTGTCCCTCTGGTTGTAATACATATTTCTTAACAAATGAAAGACAAATATATTTTTGTGGTTATTTTAAAAGCGAAAATAATCAGGAAATATATCAAAAGACACCAAAACTGCTCTCAAATGAAATGAAATTTTCATTTTTGCATTCAATACCTTATTATCAAAAATTATTTGAAATCGCAACGAGTTTTGATGGCGAATATGTTTATTACATTGAAGGGAATGAAATCATAAAAACAAAATACAAAACAATATTTGATTTCTGTTCAAATGAATTTCAAATGACTTACAAAACAATTGAAATCAAATCTGAAGATAATTTTGATGGAAACGACTTAACAGATCTTCACAATTATAAGAGTTTAGGAACTTTCAATTTATTGAATGAATTGGGTTCAGGAGGTTTTGGCAAAGTATATAAAGCAGAACATAAAGTTGATAAAAAACTATTTGCAATCAAATGCATTACAATTGAGGGTAAATAACTTTTAGCATTTAAATTCTTAATTTAATTATCTTTTTCTCTTATAACCCCAAATCCAAGATAAAAATGAATTGATGAAAGAAGTGAACACTTTATCAAAATGTAGGGATGAATATGTGGTTCAATACTATGATTCCTGGTTTGAAAACAAATGTTTTTGCATTCAAATGGAGTTGTGTTTAGTGTGACCACCTGTTTTTGGCCGAAAGCTTGAGTTTTGATCGAGTCAATCTGGAGTTTAGCTGGAGGGCCTATTT
>JAQIXD010002192.1:0-11144 GCA_034699985.1 Minunthozetes semirufus | reverse complement strand
GATTTTGTTTACTATTCAGACATTTGTATAACAATTAATTGATTTCTCGCGATTTTTTAAGCGAATTTTCTTTAATTCTTTGATTCAAAGGGTTTTCAATTCCAAAGCAATTTGTTTTAAAAGGAGTAAAACCTAAAATAAAATTCATTTAAATTCAAAGAATATTTTCTATTAAAACATTAATTGTATTCAAAATGTTTTCAAAGTTCTTCTTATTTCTGATTTTAATTCAAGAGTTGAGGTCCGAAGAGGTAAGAAATGGATACTTAATCATTAATCGTCAGATCAGACAGATCTCACCGAACCGACCGGCGTTGCAATCACTGACTCGAAGAGAACTGTGCGGTAAAGAAAGGTTCACAGAATTAAAAGTTTCCTCTGCCTTCAAAGTGGGAAAATACGTCGGTATTGTCGGCACTTTCTCGGGTCAATTGGGAACTATAGAAGCAGCGATTCGGGTCACTCTTTATTCAAATTCAAGTGAGAAAAGTGGACAACCCCACCAATATATCGATGTCAAGCCCTGGAAAGATATAAAAGAAATTAACGACAAAAACAAAATTAATTTCGCTTTCAATGCATACAATATGAAACCACTCTTCAAGAATCAGAAATCATCTGAATTAGTATTCGTGGTTATGGTTTGTTTTCTCATTCACTTATCTATGGATTGTTTTAAAAACAATAATTGTATTGTTTTCAGGAGAGGAATAGGACTGAAGCCATTCAATTCGATTTGAAAAAATTTGAGACATCAAAGGATGAAATCACAATTGACCCGGAATTCGAAATTTTTAAAGTTTTTACACCAAATGGTTTGGATGTCTCCGGTTATTTTGGCCTCAAATTCCTGTTTTTGCATTTCCCGCCTGAGCTCAGAATACTATCAATTTTGATATTCGACAAACCGAATACCAAAGAGGACGTCATCACTAATTTCAAACATTTTGCTCTGGTCTACACCGAAGGTATGACTGAATTGTCACTGATTTTAATATAACTTTATTTTCAATGTTTATGTATTGCAGAGGACTTTCAGGGGAAGAAGATTTATATGAGATATCACCTCAGAAGTGAAATTCAGACTTACGTCGACAATAAAGGCGTTGATTTCAATTTCTATCGGCTTTATTGGTATTTCGACGAAAATGTCAATTATTGCGAAGAAATGACACCAAAAGCTCCCGACGCTCTTCTATTTCTTGGAAGGGATCAAACCATGGTTTCCATCCCTGGCCATCCAGGCTCTCCTCGGTCTGTCATACATTTCGCAGAATTTTATGGACTAAACCATAATCTGAAAAAAATCACATTTGAATCATCGGACGACACTTACGGAGTGGAAGACGACGGTCCGGACCAACAGATTGATAACGCAAAGTCTCTCCTCAATTGCAAACCGGAATTAGAGACACTTTGCGGTAAGAAGAGGTTCACTGAATTCAAAGTTACCGCTGCCTTCAATTTGGGAAAATACATCGGTATTGTGGGAAAACTTGTGGGCGAATCTGGAATTATAGAAGAAGCAGCCATTCGTGTCACTCATTATTCAATTCCAGATGAGAAAGGAGAATCACCGTACCTTTATTTCGATGTCAAGCCCTGGAACGATATCAAAGCCATTAATGACGAAAACAAAATCACTTTCGCCTTCAGCGCAGACAATATGAAACCACTCTTTAAGAATCAGAAATCATCTGAATTAGTATTCGTGGTTATGGTTTGTTTTCTCATTCGCTTACTTATGGATTGTTTTAAGAATAATAATTGTATTGTTTTTTAGGAGAAGAACAGGACTGAAGCCATTCAATTCAATTTGACAAAACTCGAGGCATCAAAGGATGAATTCACTATTGACCCGGAAGTCGATATTTTACCTGTATATGCGCCAGAAGATGATTTAGATCTCTCGGGTTATTTGGGTCTCAAATTCTTGTTTATGCATTTCCCGCCTGAGCTCAGAATACTATCAATTTTGGTATTCGACAAACCGGATATCGATGAGGACTTCAACCCTTTTATCAGACACATGGCTGTCGTCTATACCGAAGGTATGACTGAATTATTTCTGATTTTGATATAAATTTTCAATGTCTATGCATTTCAGAGGATTTTAAGGGGAAGAAGATTTATATGAGACATTTCCTAAGAAGTGAAATCCACACTTTCGTCGACCAAAGGACTGTAGATTTAAATTCTTATCGTCTTTATTGGCATTTCGACGAAAGTGTCAATTATTGCGAACAAATAAAACCAAAAGCTCCCGACGCTGTTGTGTTTCTTCGAAAGGAGGAAACAATGGTTGGTATCCCTCTCTATCCAATGAGATATACGCCGCAGACTGTCATATATTTCGCCGAATTTTATGGACTCAACCATAAACTGAAAAAAATCACATTTGATATCTCCGGCGACACTTACAGAGTAGAAGACGACGGTAAAGACAAACAGATCGATAACGCAAAGTCTTTCCTCAATTGTAGAAAACATTCTGCTTTCGAATCGCTGACAGAACCGCCTCCAATCCCTTGCGGAGATTACCATGATCAAACAAACAACGCAAAAGAACCCGGAGCCCCATTCTTCGAAGTAGAATCAAAGGATCGGCAAAAACAGATCTCCACTTTTGTAAGAATAAATAGGAACAATTGATTTACAGTGAATTAATCAAATGATTTATTTTTAGTCGACAATTGCCATAATTATCATAACTCTTATCATTTTGGCCTTACTTGTTGTCAGCATTTATTTGACCCTTAAGTCCGACAAATAGTTTACTAAAGTATTCAATGATTCAAAAATTATTTTCTCTTATCTTTTGTATTGAATTTTTTTTTTCACTAAAATCTTAAAATTTTTTTTAAAAATTAACTCAAATTCAAAATAAATTCTTTTTCTTATGTCTATTATAATGAATGACCGCTTAATCCTTAAGACATTTCCTCAAAATAACGGAATAATAAGTAATTTTTAAGTTAAAATATCTTCACTTTTCTTTATTGGATTCTTTAACTTGGAATTACCTATACCTCAGAATAATAGCTGAATTTAACTAGATATTAATAGTTGTTAAGCTAAAAATATTGAGGTTAAAGCTTTCCTAAAAGAGGTAAAATTTTCAAGGTTTGAGAGGCTATCAATTTTGAAATTCAATTAGCGTTTGCTCTTTAAATATAGTCTTGCTTATTTTATCGCTCATATAATTTGTGTCCTCAAATTAAATTAAGAGCCGATCCAAGTATTATATATCTTATTTCGATAAGACTTGTATTATAATGTTTTAGTATCTCTTTTTTGCCTGGAATCAGGTCAAGGATAACCTGTGCTGTTCTAACCATACATTTCACAATAAATCCCAGACTAAACTCAAGTTTTTATTTTTGTGAAAAATGTATTTTAGTTTCCAATAAATAAGAGATAATAATATTATTTTTATTTTTATTTAATTCTAAATTCAATGAAAACAGTGTTAAAGAGTTACAACGTTTTGGAAACTTTCCATAAAAATCCTGAAATTGATTTTATATTTATAATAATAGTATACTTACTTCCGAAAGCAATGTCTTACCATTAACCAGATATTATTGATTTTTGCCTCAAGTCTGAGCGCTCAGACAGAAAGGAATTCCGACCAATAAAAATAGTCTGACTTCTTCTATTAAATTGATCATTGATTCAAAGAATATTCAGTACTCTTAAGACTGCACCTAATTCTGATTGTCTGATCTGTTGGACCCCACAATTCACTAATAATAGTGTTAATTGGGAGTCGACTTCAATTAAAAATAATTGATGACTGGCTCTCATTATTATAAAATTCTGATTAATTAATGAAATTCTGAAAATAATTCTCATCTTCTTTTTGTTTCACAATTTCAAAGTCAAACTCAATATTCAGAAGAATTTGTGATTCATTTGAAAACTCCTTAAATTCCAACGAAATTAACTCTTTGTTAACAAAATTATTTTCAGTTAAAATGTTAAATATAAAACATCCATTTATTCACTTAATTCTTACATTTTATCTTTCATCAGAGAATATAATCCATGATATGATATCACAATCAATTTTATGCTTTTGATAACCTTGCACAAATCAATTATTATAACAGCAGGACGTTCCGGATTTTCCCTTCTCTTTGCAAATGATTTATTGTTTTTCACGAATTTCACAGAAAACTGCGAAAAAATAAAAGAAAAATTAAAATTCAATTTCAATTAATATTACTCTTTATTACGGATTTCAATACTATTTACAATTGAAAAGTGGTTTACATTTACACTGAATTACACTAAAGGATCAGAAAATAAATTCTGTAATTCATTCAAAACATTTGAACAAATTGTATAAAATGTTATAAATATATAATATTTTCAAACATTCAATAGTTTTCTGAACCAACAAAATAATTGTCACTTTATTTGGGAATTTTCAACAATTTGATGGCAAATTAGCCACAAATATCACTGAAAAATACATTTATAAGCGAATTTGCTCGACTTATACAACAATTTATACAATATTTACAAAAAAAAAAAAAAATAATCTCAAGTCTCTGGATATCATTCTTTTAAGTCTCTCTTAAGTAATAAATTATAAAATGATTTCATCACAAATTCAATTGACTTTCTTAACCATTGAATCGATATTTAAAACACTGTTTCGCAGTTTAAGTGGAACTCGTATTAGTCTACGGGTATTCTCAATTTGAAGGCAAATTCATATAAACTATTGATTATTAATTCAACCAAATATTAATATAAATCACTCATAAGTTATATCTTAATCATCGATTCATTAAATAAATAATTTGTTAATACAAAATCTGCGAAACATATCACTGATTCAGTATATTTCAGTTCAGGACTGACTCTCACTTCAAAAGCACTTTTTTCGCTGAATTTAATCGTTATTTAAGTAAAGGTATGACAAAACCTAAGCTCAACTGAAGACACTTTTATGCTGTTCTCATCAATATTTGAGATTTAATATGAGATATGAACACAAAGTTTCAAATATTTGTTTCTATTTGTCTTCAATTGACTCATTATTTTTGGGAAAACAACAATTAATTGGCATTAAAATCAAGTTTTGATATTTTTGTCAAATATTAATATAATTTTAATAATAATTCTTATAATTGTTTTCTTAGAAACAATGGTCTCAACGGAGCCTTAAAAATGTTTATATTTAACAAATGATATTAAATTCGGAAACAAATACCCGATTATAACAATAAAATGTGTTAAGACTTAAGACTTTTCTCTTTATAATTAAAGAAAATTATAATTAAAACATAAATTAATTGAAAATCATTTTATAATAAAATAACAAATGAAGAGAAAAACGAAATAAAAAACTAAATATTGTTTTAAATGAACGCAAAATGAATTCAAATAATGATTTGATTCCAGAATTAGACCGCAATTCTGGTATTGAATGAGTTGTCGACAACATTAACGACAGGACTGCCCGCGAAATGCTTTTTCCTCTGGTGTTGTAAGAGAGAGGTCTTCCAAACGGAGACGAAATCACATCCGGGATAATCGCATTTGTGTTTCTTATCGCCCGTATGTTTATACATATGTCGGCGCAAATCACGCAAAAAGTGTGGGGTATAACCGCAGTCAGGCCACGGACACCGGTATCGGCCCACACCTGAGTATCGGGTGCGCTTGTATTCGTCTGTTCGCAACTGGGGATTGATTTTCGACTGATCTCCCATCGAAAGTGACGGGCAGTTGATTGCTGGCGGAGGTGTCGACACCTTAGCCGTCAATCTTTCGTAGAGAACGGTTTGAAATGAGAGTTGAGTTCGAGAGTCAAAGTTGTCAGAGCGCTGTTGGATGTTATTCAGTGCTGCCATTGGGTTAACTGTCGTACCCATTGAATGGCTTTTATTACTCAAATTAACCGCTTCTGAAGAGTTCTCGATATTTAAGATTCGGTCATCACTTTGAATCATTTCTTCGTCTTCCTCTTCAATGATAAGTTCTGCCTCTTCCTGTGCTTTATCGAACTCTGGCTCTGTTTTAAGGACGTGTTTCTTCATGTGATTATCCAATTCCTCTTTACTGAGTAGTCTTGTGCTGCAGAACTCACACGAATAGATTGACTTTCGGATGTGATTTCTTCGGTGATGAGTCAGTATATCCTCATTGAAGAAGACTCGGTTACAATTAGGCCAATCACAGACTAGTCGGCTCTCCTTTCGAGACTCGTACACAACTAATGGGGTCGAGCGCGCCATCGGTGACTCTTCTGAAGGGAGCGGCAGATATCGAGTGAGTGCTTCCAAACTATTAATACCATTTGGTTTATCGCTGTTA
This sequence comes from Minunthozetes semirufus, assembly GCA_034699985.1. Classification (NCBI taxonomy): domain Eukaryota; kingdom Metazoa; phylum Arthropoda; class Arachnida; order Sarcoptiformes; family Punctoribatidae; genus Minunthozetes; species Minunthozetes semirufus. The sequence goes on along the minus strand of JAQIXD010002192.1, from coordinate 4,814 downwards.
ATGACCGGACTTTGGTCTGACTTTTCACTGAAGTCCGATCGGAAACCGGAATCGTTGGTTGAATTGTCTAAACTTATTGATGCAGTTCTCGACAAATGACAATCAATTGGCGATTGATTTCTCGGATAATTCGAATCATTTGTATTACTCGAAGACATCGAAGCTTCGGGTTCTGGACTGTGGATGGTTTGAAGGGGTGACACAACACCCGTCGAACTTCTTGGCGAAAGACTGGCCGATCGATTGTCGTCATGACTGTCCTCATAGGAGGACATATAGTCCTGTTTGGTTTTGAGCATCAGTTTGTCGTACTGTTCCTGCCAAACCCGGAGCTCAATCTCAGACTCCTGTGCGACACGTCTGAGCGGTCCATTCATGTGCTCATTACAGACACACGACTTATTTCTGTCGATTATTTGAAGTGCATTAAAACCCTTATTAGAGGAGCGCCGGATGTTCTCCAGAATGCAATTGAATCGGGAAAAGGTTGTCAGCTCTGACTTTAATTTTTCGTTTTCTGCCTCCAAATTATTCAAATAAATCTGGACTTCTCTGAGCGGTAGATATAATAGCTTTGAGTTGAGTGGTGTAGTACTGCTCATAGTATTGCTCGTCATTTTCAATCCTTTACTCTTATGTCTGTGCGATTGCTCTCAGGGTTTATTACTCTTTGAAGAAATTTTTCAATTGATTTTTGAATCAAATCTTTTTATTTAACAGTTTTTCGTGTTTTTGCGGAAATTATTGACAAATTTTCGGAAATTGTCTTTAATTCTGATTTTTCGGGAAAAATAACGAAAATTTTAATTAATATCAAAACTTAAATAACATTAATGATCATTTAATAATATAAGCATGCTTATTTTAAAAATTTTATTTAAATTATTTATTACTTTATTCAAAATTGTCTAATATATCCTGGAAATTGCGAAATTACTTTTGTATTATGGAAATAAGCTTGATAAAATTATCCGATAAGATTTTTTAGCAAGGATATTTGATTTAAAGTTAATAAAATCAATTTTTAAAAATCACGAATAATTAAATAAAAAGTATTTTTATATAATGTGTTAATTGTGTGAAAACCGTAATCACTTACTAATCAGGTTAAGTCTAATATTACTGGAATCAAAAATAACGATAAAAAGATTATAATTAATGATTTACTGAATATTCAGTTCATTAACAGATTCAGAGAATTGAGAAATAATTTCCAAATATTTTGTAATTCAATAAAAAACTTCTCTGAACTCAATATCATTCAAAGAAAGACCTAATTTCTTATGAATTAATCCATTCCTCTGATTAAATGATAACAGTATATGACATAAGTTTCAAAAATAGCATAATATTATTGTAATATTATTGTTATACATTTGTTAATTGATAGAAAAGGCGTAAAAACAATACTTACAATATTTAAATGATGGGTAATATGGATGATAAACCGTAATTGTTATGAATGAAACACACATTGAATGCATTGCATTTACAGCAAAAACAGTGAACTTTTGTTTTGACCGCCAATTGAAGAGTTTATTAACAATTTGTTTAAATTTAATTCAAATTAAACTCAAAACAGTATTTAATTGATTTGAAGTCAGTATTACTTGAAATCAAAATATTATATTTGATTGAGTTTTGGCCGAAAAATGATTAAAATATCAACACATTAAGAGAGAGTTGTGTTTTGCAGACGAGAGAAGAGATATAAGTATTGTGCAAAAAAAGTTTCATAGAATACTATGAGGAAATACCAAGGTAACAAGGTTTATTACACCTTGCCTTTACGCTCGTGTCAAGTGGCGTAGGTAATTTAGTACACGCCCAGAGCACGGGCTACTAATAGATAGTTCTGGTCTAAGTCTGAGATCATCTTATGTTTGAAAACAAATTTCAACAATATTTGCTCAAAAGGATCATGCTTAATTGGTGTGGATAAGCCACTGACACAGGCTTACATCATAGTTGCGTAACGTCATAAACAAGGACGAAGTTGGAAGGGAACAGCCCACCACACGTTTCTGTATTTTGCGCACTAATACTAATACTAATACATTCTTTAGGCTGAGCTCAGGTCTCACCGAATGCTATACAAATGGTATACATTTGAGGCAATACCAGAGAAAAACTCGTGTTTTCTGTTCTGTTTATCTCTTGATTTGACTCTAAATAAAAATGCTTTTGCCGTACATTTGCCTTACATTAGATTGCCTTACATTTGCCATACTATCACTAAATTGAGGGGACAGTTGTGTTGTGCAAAACTACTACTCAGCTCTCTATCAAACAGATTTGTGCAAACCTTGGCAGACAATCTATGGCATCAGTATGTTATTCTGTGCTATTCAAGAGCCACACATCCTAATGCAAAGGCAGAGCACAGCCAGAATTCATTGCACAACAGAGTCAAACACGTATAGTACGGTCTAATCACTTAATAGACGACAAATTCTCAACTATTTTTCAGTTTATTTCGGAAGCAATTGATTCATGAATTTTGGGACAAATTTTTATTTTACTCTTTTTTGTATAAAAATCAAAATTTTGATTAATTTGGGACAGAATTAGTCTTTTGATTAATTTTTCTGTTCTATTAATACATTATATGATTTGTCTAAAAAAAGAGAAATAAAAATTGTTGTTGTCTGTGCTTTTCTCAGTGCTTTCCTCAAAGGACAGACTCTGTTGTGATGAGCTGTTTATAGCAAAGAATACCGCTTCCAGTCATTCCACAGACAACTCATTTGCTAAACATATCTATTATTGAATGAAATTATTGGAAATATTGCGATATTTATAACAAATATTAACATTGAATCTGTTTTTCACTCTAATTGAGAGAAAAATGAAACTTTTCTCACAAAATTGTTGACTAATTATTTCAAGACTCAAATAAATCACTAAAATTTAGCTAAACATTGTCCTGATTTAACCTTGACAATTTAATTTGAATTGTTCAAGGCTAATTAATTGCAAATCACTTCAAGTGATTTGTCAATTGTTTAAACAATAGTTAAGTCAATTAATAAAATGTATCTTCATTTGCATTAAACACATTTAGTTTACAAATCTCTACGACAAAAGTCTACGAAAATATAATAATTCAAACCATAATAATAGTCAAAGTCATGCCATATATGTAATACATAGAGCTCTAGTTATATAATACAATTTGCTGATCACAAATGAATTTGATTATTTCAGAATAACTTTATTCATGATATTCACCCGAATTTTATATCGAAAAAATAGAATTAAATTATATAAGTATATGGCCATGTTCAAATATATTAGTTTTACAAATTGATTTCATTTTTCCAAACTTTGATTAAAAGTTAATTAAATAAAAATGAAATAAAAGTAATAAAATAAATTATTCTAATAATTACAAAATAATTTCCAAATTAACTTGCTCATTCTCAAATAGAAAAATAAATTGGATAGTTTTTAATTCTAGAAATGTATAATATGGAAAAGATAATATGTGTTAAATTAATTGATAAAAAAAACCCACTTTATTAAAATGTTAATAAAAAATTAACCAATCTCCACTTCGTTCCGATTGGAATTAAAAATTAATTCATTGTTTAAGTCGATTATCAGTGAAAAAAAGAGAGAAATTATTCAAATAAAAGTTGTAATCCGTGCTCTACCCAGAGCTTAACTATACACATAGTAAATGGTATATTTCTCGTCAGTTATCAAATACAGAGGTATTTAACAAATCGATAAAAAATTGATGAATAAATTGCGAATATTTTTCATATAAACAAAACTAAAGGGAATAACAGAATAACAGAGAATCAGTTATACAGTTATATTACACGTGTTTTGGGTGAAAGACTACCTTAAAATATTGTGCATCGCATCAGAACAGGTGTGAAAACTAGGTTAAACATTTTCCCTCAATATTACATACAAAGTGTATGATGATCAATTATTTCGCCTCAATTAATACACAACATTCAGGACTTACTCTGCGATTGTCTGCAAACATGTCTTACAGACGAAGTCGATTTTGAAACACATTTCAGATAAGTATTTCTCTCGATTTATTCGGTTTCCATCACAACGTCAGTTATGAAGGCTTCAGAATATTAAATTCAGAATATAAAATAATGAAAAACACCATGCAAATTTTTAGAGGAAATTATTTTTATACTATAAACGTGTTAATTATTTATCGGTTTTTTTAAATGAACTATTTTTGCACTTATTTTATGGAAATTATATTTATATTTAATATTTGAGTTAAAAGTTGGATCGACTCGGGTTAGAATTTGAGATAAATTAGCATAATCATTTTAATGTTCGAAAAATTAAATAAGAAAAACTGCTCAGATTTGCACAAAATTTTTAAAATATGTTTGAGCAGAAAATGTTGTATCTATTGTTATTGGTTGGTGTATCCCAGGGTTGTTTGTTTGATAATTTTCACTATATTTCCATTTGTTTATTCAAATGGAAGGAAACTTTATGAAAGAGTGCAAAATACAAAAAAAGTATGAAGAGATAATCTGATCAAAAACATTGAACATAGTGTAGCACCACTATCGATGCGATCCAATCACCCCAATTAATGGTCGCACATAATTCCGGCACAATTCTAACCCCTGTATTGCTTTATCTAAAATGTGTTTTATCTTCGGTTATTCACTACTTTTACTTATATTTAAACTAAATTTTATTTTATTTTTTAAATTAGAAGAAAAGATTACACAAAATACAGAATAGATTTAGATTTTAATGAATTCCTTAAAGAATTCATTTAATTAGGTCCTAGAGCATAGAGCATACAGCATAGAGCAACA
>JAQIXD010002191.1:0-11150 GCA_034699985.1 Minunthozetes semirufus | reverse complement strand
GAAGATCTCAAGAGACTCGTCAATGAAACCATCAAAAAGTTTGGTAAACTTGATATCCTTGTAAACAATGCCGGCGCCGGAAAAATCGCTAATGTTACTGATGCTGATTATATGGAAAAATTTAACTGGGTCATCAATACTAATCTTACTTCTGTGGTACAGTTGACTCACTTATCGGTCGAACATTTGGCCAAAACTAAGGGAAATATAATCAATATCTCGAGTATCGCAGCCCTAAGAAGTGTGAGTTATCTACTTTATTTTTTTAATAGCATGTTATATTCAATTTATACTTGTGAACTAGGTATTTTAAAATTTCACCAATATTAATATCCGTTTTCATTTTAGGGCAAATCATTCACTCCATACAACGTTGCGAAGGCAGCCCTCGATATGTTCACGAAATGTATGGCCGCAGAACTTGGATCAAAAGGCATTCGAGTTAATGTTATCAAGTAAATTATTTTTACCTTGTTAAAATAAATCATTTAATATGAAAATTAATTTTATGAATCAGCCCTGGTGCTGTAAAGACTAACTTTGGGGCTGCAATGGGAATAGATATGGCAGCCAGAGCTCCAGAGTGGAAAGGCTTTATTGAAAAATTACCCATGGCCAGAATTGGTGAGGGCGACGACATCGCATATGCCATACTATTCTTGGCATCAGACGTGTCTTCGTTTACAACCGGATCAAGTCTTATCTCAGATGGTGGACATTTGGCAGCAAATGTATCTTTATAAATAATTTCGAAAAAAAAATTGTTTGCCTATCAAATAATCTAACATGGTTATTATTTGTAATTATCAAGTATTCAATATTTGTTGATATATTCTTATCTTTTATTTTCAATTCTCAAAGTTTATACAATCATTTGATAAACGCAAATAATAAAAGAATTTGTTCAAGATATTTTCTGTTATTTGGAATTTTTCGAAATCTAATTTCTCGATGAAAAACTATTCAATGATTACGGCTTAATTTAATTAGCAGGCTTCCCCCAAGGTTCATGTTTTTTTTTCTGAGGAATCCCCGTGAGTGAAATATGATAATGATTGCCCATTGTCCAAGTCTGGTTATGTATCAACATGTTTTGAAAACAACACTATCATTTCAATATTAAACTAAACTGAATCAAAATTTCTCAATAATCATAAGATGTGACCTAAGGTGACATAAGACATCTGGGAAATACAATGGGTATAAAAAATGGATTTAAAGCTAATATGTTTAAAGAACTGTCCGAAGAACTACCGCTGAGGAGAATCGGTGATTGGGAAGACACTGCTAATGCCATACATTTCTTGGCATCAGACGCCTCCTCATTCACAACTGGTTAAAGTCTTATCGTAGACGGGGGTCATTTGGCAGCAAACGTCCCTTTTAAGTGAATTCATAGAAAAATGTTTGCCAATCAAATAATTGAACATGGTAATTGTGGTTCTCAAATAATCAATATTTGCTGAATTTTTGATATTTTCTTATCTTTTATTTAATTATTTCAAAGTTTATTCAAACGTATTTTAAATATAAATAATAAAAGTAATTAAAATACCAAGATAATGATTAGTACAATAAAAACTAATAACTAGATAATTATGTTATCTTGTTTTGTCAATTAGTGAATGAGATTTTTGTTTGAATTCAATTGAATAGAAAGAAAAGTTTGTATTTTTAATGTCGACGGAAGTCCTCTATTGTCTGAAAAAAATTGTATTAAACTATTTTTTTGTTGCAAAAGAATACAGATATTTGTCTGTTCCGGTTCTTTAGCACTGGTTAAAAGTCACGTAAACATTTTTATGGCGTTATTCCCAGAATATCTTTCACAATTCAAAAGTTTCCAAAATGTTAGCAAGGTCAAGTGGCGATGAACCAAGATCATCATGCTAGATCATAATTTTATGATGTGCCAACTTTTCAAGAGCACAGACACACGCACTCACACATTCTTTAAATACTAAACAAATACAAACATAAACAAAATGATGAATTTGTTGGCACATACTTGAGGTCAGTCAGGACCGGTCACTTCTGAAGTGATGGTTCGCTTAAGAGAAGCTTTTATCAGATAATGGTATGACTTTAGGCAAAGAATTCGTCATATTTTAAACAACTCTGAAGAGGACTACAGATTGTCTTCACTGATAGCACTCTATATCCGTATATAATTCAAAGGCATTCGACATAAACATCAGATTCGGTCAGAAAATAGTCAGAACTCAAGTTTTTTAAAGCATTAGCTTCGAGTAAAACTTAATTTTGAACTTTTAAAACTAACTAGACCATATTTTTCGATGGCTCAAACTAAAATTCTTATATTCTTCACCGCAATTCTTTTGTTATGTTTGATGCAACCTCTTGTCATTGACTCTCTGGCCCCTTACTGGGGCTATAATCCACAAGGGTAAGTTTTATAAAATAAATAATTACTATTTTTGTTGATAATTAGCTTTATTTAAAATTTAATCTTGATACTTTTAAAGATCTCTGGGCTATTATAATCCCAGACCTCTTGGCTATCGCTATCCACGACCATTCAGAGTCGGTTATTATGGGTATGGCCACAAAGGCTACCGTCCATTCAAGTAAGCAATATTTCTCAATATTCTTGATCATTTGATTACTATTCAATGCTATCCTGTGCTAAAAATAGAATCAAGTTTTTGAATGAATGGGTTTTTCTGTAGAAAAATATTTACTCAAATTGTTTTCAAAATTTTTGTCAATTTAGAGGACAACTGATCTATGGTTAACTTAATTCATTAAATTCATGGGATTTCTGGTGGTTTGTTGTTGTTGTGTTGGGATCGGCTCCAGTGGACCCGAACCGCATGAATCGCAAACCAAGCAAAAAAAAGAAGGGGAAGGAATCAAAAGGCTATACATATAAAAGTTGAAGTCATTGCCCATAATATCCAAATTGTATTTAAATAAGAAATTATATTAATATTTATTATAATAAATGTTTTTTCATGAAATAAAAGACAATAAATATTTGCTTTTCATATATTTCTGGCGAATAATAGAAACACATGTTTATTGAGATTTGTGGCTATCCTTCAACTTGTCTCTATTGTGGTTATTCAATAGGTATGGGTAATTTGAATGCTCAAATTCACCAAGGTCTTTATTTTTGTTTTCAATTAAACTTTTGCTTTTTTCCGAACAATAAAAATAAATAAAATATTTTCTGCAGTTTATTAGCTATAAATGCATGTTAATTATCAATTTAATCAAGCATAATTCATTTAAGACATGACTACTTGTACCAAATGATTTTAGAGGAAAAATCTACGAAACAAATAGTTGTTATACTATTTTTTACCTTGCTATAATTGTATTTGAGTCTATAGTATTAGATATGTCATAGATAAGTCATAGATATATTTGTAGTTATATTTTGTTTGTTTTTATATAAATGATTACATAATTCCAAATGATTTATAAGAACTTGTTTAATAGATAAGAGAATTCCAGACAAGTCTTCAAATAATTTATTTTTCTTAAGATAAAAATCTTCGTTATCTTGTGTTTTGAAATATTAAAAGAAAAGTCTTGATTAGGTTTCATAAACAGAGAGTATAAAATTAATTCTCATCGATTTAATAGGAAAAATAAGCATGATCAGCCAATTCAAGAGTTGCACACTATTCCAAAAGTTGTGAAATAATTGTTTTCCGAAAATATCATATTTGCGACATTTCATCAAGAATTGTATGGAAACCCACACTTATTCACAAAGTTCCATGAATATTTTTTTTAAACTAGGCCAATTATGTTTGGAAATTAGACAATTTCCAGGATTTTCACAAAGATTTATACTATTATATGAAATCATTTCCTATCAATCAATAGTACATTAAACTGTGTTTTAAAAAGAAATTTGATTTTATTGAAGGATATGCTCTCATATCGATAGGGGAAGGGGAACGCCAGTGGGGACAGCTCTGCTTCATTTCACTTAAATTCATCTCAAACTTTATTCTTATAACTTTTGTCTAAAAAGTTAATTAATCGGAGAAAAGTCAGTCCAGAATAACCTTCACATGAATTAAATGCATTAATAATACAGTTATGGAAAGTAATGAATAAATTACAGAATCAGAAAACATTGCTTTGGTTTTATGATTGGCCGCACAGCACAGAACACACCCGACTTATGAGAGTACCGGTGCAACTGTCACCATCCTGTCAATGTCATCTAATAGACGTAGGATATACCAGTGCTCTCCCCCTTCAAACTCGACTATAAAAGCAGATCGAGGTTTGATTTTTAGATCACTGTTTGACTTTCATATCAATTGATTATCGAAGCAATTCTTTAACCAAAACTTAACCCAAAAATGAACTCAAAATTGTTCGCCGTTTTAGCCGTGTTTATGGTGTTGGCCGTCGTGGCCCTCCCATTAGCCAGCGCACAGTTTGGCTATGGTAAGTGATTTTTCAACTAGCTGATCTCTGTTTTTATAAAGTTAAACTAGGTTATTTTCAAGATGAATATGCTTATGAATTTTTCTTGCGTTTATGAAACAAATTTTATTTGATCTTGATTAAATTTCTTATCAAATTGAGTCAGTTTAGTATGAAATAGCATGGATAAATTTGAACAATCTCATATTTCTAATAAATTGTTCATGATAAAATAGGTGGTAGAGGATTTGGTGGTGGGTATGGCCGAGGATTCGGTGGCGGTTATGGACGAGGATTCGGCGGAGGATATGGCCGAGGATTTGGCGGTGGTTATGGAAGAGGCGGTTTCGGAAGAGGCGGATACGGAGGCGGATTCTACGGTTAAACTGAACGGACACTAAACTGACTCAATTCAAATCAATACTTGTTTTTAATTGTTTTATAATTAACTCGAAAATAATGTTTGCTTTGTTTTTCAACCGAATTGTATCACAATTTATCACAAATTATTCAATTATTACTTAATTTCGGATTAAAAGAGACTTTTTGTTGATTTCATATTAAATCCTTTGTCTTAATTCAGTTAAATGGTAATGATCTGGCAAATGTTATTGATAATAACCTTTTAGCAAGGTGAAAAGGCTTTGAAAAATGCTAAAAATAAAAAGTTCTTGATTTCAAAGTTATTTTTTGAGGCAAACAATGACTTCAGTTAACAAAAGACCGAAAAAATAAATATTAAAACAGTTTTTATAAATAAATGTTTTGTTTGAATCAATACTTTGTGATCTCGAATATTATAAGTTGATTGATCTCAAACTTATCTCGAGCTTTGAAACAATTAAAAGCTTATTTCATTGAATTAATTGAAAATTAGTTAACATTTTTTGAAAACTGAATAAATATTAGACAAACATTTGAGACACAAATCCGGAATGAATTCAATCCAATTATACTATCATTTGATCATTTGTTCTCTAATCCAATGTTTAAGCTCAGGTCAGCTCAGGTTTTGTGATGAGGGACATTTAGATTCTGCGGTCAGAACAAAGAGCGGAAGAATATTCATATTCAGCGGTTCTTATGCCACAGAATTTAACGATAGATTACAAGTTTTGGACACAAATCCGAAACCAATTGAAGATGTTTTTAAAGGTTCAAACTTTGATAAAATCGACGCCTCTTTCACAGGCGAAGGACAGAATAACCCGAATCGGGGGAAAACATATCTAATCCGAAACAATAGAATCAAAGAGTATTCAGATGTCAGTCCCACTGGTTTGGAGGCAAACATGAATGACTGGAAGATAACGTGGCCACTCGAAAAGGTGACCTTGGTCATCAACCAAATTGAGGACAGTATGACTATCTTTCTTCACAACCCAAAAGATACGCCATCTTTAGAAAAACGTCCGCAGAATATGGCCTGTCTTCTCCGCGTCGATTCTGTGAAGGAACCACTGGAACTAACGCAAACAAAATACATAGATACGGGTCCTTTAATTGATCAGGCTTTTGACAATCACAAACTTATTCTGAGGGCTGCCTTTGGATTATCGAATAACAGTTATCTGGTTTTATATAATCCAATCGATCGAAGACAAAGTGGGAAGTATTGTGTGACACAACTGCTCTCAAAAGGGGTCAGACATAAGTGGTTTTTCATTCAAACCTATTAATGAATTTCTCATTTAGTGCTCTGAATTCTTGGACAGCAAAGACCTCTGCAATACTATAGCCAGTCCTACTGCTGGACCATTACCGCCAAATACGAGACCAACTCCTAGGAGAACGACCACAACGAGACAAACTCGAAGGACTACTATCAGAGCGTAAGTCAAAACATTTAAGACAATTGAAAATCGAGTCTTGAGTTTTGTGACAAACGACTAATCGGTTGAATCCTTTTGATTCAATCAGAACCAAAAGGAGGAACACCACAAGAGCCACAAAACGAAGACGAACGCGAGGAACCACCAGAAAGACGATTACACCAACAAAACCAATATCCAGAGCAACTAAAACAAATAGGAGGAACACTACTACCACTCCGATGTCAAGCACTCAAATGAGTATAGAATTTACAACTTTTGTCACTCAATCGACAACTCTTGAGACGGAGACCACAAAACTCAGGACTCTTTCAACTGAAATGTTATCTAATTTTCAATTAATTAAATATTTTATACAAATTCTGTTCAAATTCACAGATTTTCGACAACTTCTGAGAGGGAAACCATCACTTCTTCTACTGATTCATACGATGTTTCCACCGGTGATACCACTTATGGTCAGATAAATGATAGCAATTTCTAACTGTAATTGTGTTTTAATCTTAGATAAAAAAGGGTCAGACAGTACTTGGATTGTGATTTTACTGATAGTAATGGTTGTATTGTTTGTAATTGTGGTCACCTTTTGGATACTATTCATGGCTTTAAGACGAGACAGTGGATCAGCTGTTGAAAGAGATAAAAGACTCAAAAAGCGAAGTACAAGAAAAAGAATCAAAACTGAATCAGAAAACAATTGAATAGATTTTTCGCAATTAATTTCTTATTCAATGAATTCATAAAACTTTAGTTTATTTAACAAAACATTAAAACATTGAACTAATCCTCAGAAAACTCTCTATTATTAAATCCTATGAATAAAATCAATTGAAATCTACGGATATTTGAGTTCAATCACATCTTAAAGTTAGTAACTCAACCTTTGACCTTGGTCATAGTGCCAGGTGTCCTAAATTAGTACATTTGCTATCTATAAAGCCATAGTCAGAGCTTATGGAGAGCTTAATGTTTGAGTAAAGGAAAACAATACGAAGTTTCTATTCCTGCAAAACAAGTAAACCATTTGATTTCACTGTTTTCTAGTCTTCAGTTCTAATAAACTGTAAACAAGTATTTCGACTAAACTTTTATTTTTGTTTTGTTTTTTGTGATAATTTATTAATTGATTGAATCGATGGATAAGTTATTAAATTTTGATAATTTCCCGATTTTGAAGTACAATAAGAGTGAGGACAGTCTCTTCAAAACAGTGACACTTTTGTACATCTTTGGTGACAGAGGAACTGAAGTGATATTTGCCACAAACGAAGACATAGTCTACTGCTTTGGTTCTAATGTCGACGGATGTCTTGCTTTAGGACACGGAAGTCAAGTGCTATCTCCAGAAGTGAATCAAAGTCTGAGCGGAAAAAATTTGATTGATATCTGTTATGGATTTGGACACTGTTTAGGACTGACCGCTAGTGGGAAGTGCTGTTCGTGGGGTCTAAACAATTTTGGACAGTTGGGTATCGGCACTACACAAAGCACTTCCACACCACAACTCGTAAGAGCTTTGAGTGGTGTCAAAGTTGTTCAGATAAGTTGCGGGTACTTCTACTCGATGGCGCTCACAGAAGATGGTCAGGTATATGCCTGGGGTGACAACAATTTGGGTCAATTGGGTTTAGGTAACTGTGAATCAAAACGGGTTCCGACTCTCGTCAATAGACTGAGTAAACACCAAATCATTTCAATATCTTGTGGTAAAACTCACTCAATTGGACTCTCAAAGACCGGATTATTGTATAACTGCGGATCAGTTAGAATCCATGACTGCAACCAAAGGATATCAATGATTAATTTGGGTGAAACTCACATCGCATTCAACACACTATCTTCAGTGGTTATCGTTAAGGCTGTTTGTGGACCAAATTATTTCCTTCTCCTCTCATATGAGGGTTATATCTATGGTTACGGCAATAACACTAAGGGACAGATCGGTAATGGAACCGTTGATCACCAGTTGCGCCCAATTAAGATCTGTGAAGATATCAGATTCAGGGATGTGTTCGCACATCCAGAAGGAAACCTATCGGTTGGCGTTTCCGTTGATCACAAGTACTATGTCTGGGGTTTTGCTGATTCGACTAAAGTATTAAAGCCTCAAGAAGTCAGTCATCCGTCCATTTGTTCCGTTTATGACATTTACGGCTTATTATCGGAAAGTCATGGAACTCATAAAACAATTAATATCAGTGAAGAGACCAAAGAACTACCATTTCAGAGGAATATCAGTTTAAATGATAATAAGATATCCATTCAATTGCTTAATAGAAGTATTAATAATTCAGAAGTGATGTCAACACAACCACAAAGAAGTGAATCAAATACAGAGTTGTGTCCAATACTTGCGTTACAGAAATGTATGACCAAATCATTCAATAATCCGGAAGACTATGACCTGAAACTCATTTTCAACGACAAAACCATTTATTGTCACAAAACTATTCTTCAGATAAGAAACAAAAGATTTTGGCAAAAATGTGAGAATCAGTTCAAAAACGACAACAAAAATGAGATCAGAATAAAAGCCTATTCTTATAATGCGTTCTTTGCATTCACTGAATATCTTTACGGAAAGACACCTAAACTTAATGATGAGAACTGTTCTGATTTGCTAAAAATGGCCACAATTTATGAAGAACCAGGTCTTAGAGTGCTGTGCAATGATTACATCAGTCATAGAATCAACTCTTCAAATGTGTGTTCACTCTATGAAATAGCCGTCAAAACAGAATCAGAAGATTTAGAAAAGTCTTGCATTGAATTCGTGACCAAAAACTTCAAAGAAGTATTCAATTCAGAGGAATTCCTATCACTGGATGACTCAGTTATGGCACAAATGATTCGTACGATTAATGTAATTAAAAATTGATTACATTTTATTCGCAATTAATTTATTATTCAATGAATTCATAAAACTTTAGTTTATTTATCAAAACATTAAAACATTGAACTAATCCTCAGAAAACACTCTATTATTAAATCCTATGAATAAAATCAATTCAAATAAACAGATACTTGAGTTCAATCACATCTTAAAGTCATAAACATTGACCTTCATATTAGTCCCAGAAGTCCTAAATTAGTACATTTGCTATCTATTGAGCCATAAATAGAAGGCCTATGGTTTGAGTAAATGAAATCAATGCTAAGAAGTGTCTATTCCTGCAAAACCAGTAAACCATGTGTTTCACTCTCTTCTAGTCTTCAGTTCTAATAACTTTTAGTCTCTTTTAGACAATAGTTTTTGTCATCAAATTATTTATTCATTGAATCGATGGATAAGTTATTAAATTTGGATAATTTCCCGATTTTGAGGTACAATAAGAGTGAGGACAGTGTGTTCAGAACAGTGAGACTTTTGTACATCTTTGGTGACAGAGGAACTGAAGTGATATTTGCCACAAACGAAGACATTGTCTACTGTTTTGGTTCTAATGTCGACGGATGTCTTGGTTTAGGACATAGAAGCCAAGTGTTAGTTCCAGAAGTAAACCAACGCCTGAGCGGAAAGAATTTGATTGATATCTGCTATGGATTTGGACACTGTTTAGGACTGACCGCTAGTGGGAAGTGCTGTTCGTGGGGTCTGAATGATTTTGGACAGTTGGGTATCGACACTACAGAAGCCACTTATACGCCACAACTCATAAGATCTCTGAGTGGTGTCAAAGTTGTTCAGATAAGTTGCGGGAACTCCTTCTCAATGGCGCTCACAGAAGATGGTCAGGTATATGCCTGGGGTTTGAATACGTTCGGTCAGTTAGGTCTGGGATCAGTTAATTTTAAATCAAATCGTGCGCCGACTCTCGTCAATAGACTGAGTAAATGCCGAATCACTTCAATATCTTGTGGTAAATCTCATTCAATTGGACTCTCAGAGACCGGATTATTATATAGTTGTGGATCAGTTGCGATACAAGACGGTAACAACAGAATATCAATGATTAATTTGGGCGATACTCATATGGCATTCTCAACAATATCTTCAATAGTGATGGTTAAGGCTGTTTGTGGACCAAATTATATGCTTTCCCTCTCAAAAGAGGGCTATGTTTACGGTTACGGCAATAACTTTAAGGGACAGATCGGTAATGGAACTGTTGATCACCAGTTGAAACCAATTAAGATCAGCAAAAATATCAGATTCAGGGATGTGTTCGCACATCCAAAGGAAAACCTATCGGTTGGCGTTTCCGTTGATCACAAGTACTATGTCTGGGGTTTTGTTGATTCGCGGAAAGTATTAAAGCCTCAAGAAGTCAGTCGTCAGTCCATTTGTTCCGTTTATGACATTTACGGCTTATTATCCGAAAGTAAAGGCACCCATAAAACAGTTAATGTTAACCAAGAACTACCATTTCAGAGGAATGTCAGTTTAAATGATAATAAGATATCCATTCAATTGCTTAATAGAAGTATTAATAATTCAGAAGTGATGTCAACACAACCACAAAGAAGTGAATCAAATACAGAGATGTGTCCAATACTTGCGTTACAGAAATGTATAACAAAATCATTCAATAATCCGGAAGATTATGACCTGAAACTCATATTTGAAGACAAAACCATTTATTGTCACAAATCTATTCTTCAGATAAGAAACAAAAAGTTTTGGAAAAGATGTGAAAATCGGTTCAAAGACGACAACAAAACTGAGATCAGAATAAAAGCCTATTCTTATAACGCGTTCTTTGCATTCATTGAATATCTTTACGGAAAGACACCTAAACTGAGTGATGAGAACTCTTCTGATTTGCTGAAAATGGCCACAATTTATGAAGAACCGGGTCTTATAGTGCTGTGCAATGATTACATCAGTCAAAGAATCAACTCTTCAAATGTGTGTTCACTCTATGAAATAGCAGTCAAAACAGAATCAGAAGAATTAGAGAAGTC
>JAQIXD010002190.1:0-11154 GCA_034699985.1 Minunthozetes semirufus | reverse complement strand
AAGAGAGAGAGAGAGAGAGAGAGAGAGAGAGAGAGGGAGAGAATGTGTCTATGAATGCAGTAATGCATAAGTTATTCAACTATTCTTGCGATTGAAAGGGCGTCCCCTTTGATAGTCTTCTCGATTATAAGTGAGAGAATGCGATCGAAATGCACTGCATTTTCTCTGTTCTGATGTTATTCTGTGTTTGGTTTGCGTGACAGACAACAGAACTCCAGAACAGGTCATCATTTGGGATATCATTTATCCATTACTTCACAATTGCATTACTGATAACAAGACTGAAGACTAAAAACTATTCGCTTGACTTTCAAACACATATCAGTTGACTCCTATTCTCTCCAAAGTTTATCGATGGCTCAGAGAGACAGAGGTGTCTCCAACACTGAAATTTTCATATCAACGCATAAATGCATACAATTTATGCAAGAGTACTGTCTAGAGTCTAGACACTTTGCAAGACACATTTCTTCAGCTATTGTCGACTATATAGCTAAAGTAAACTGAATATATACTGAATATAAACTAGATAAAAACAAGAAGACAGAGGAAAGTATAATATTCCAGCCTTCGGGTTAAATTTGGAAGATGTGTTCGCAAGACTAACAAAGACCTGGTATAAAATTGCATCTAAAAAAAGTTGCATGGCACTCAGCCAAGATCTGATAGCTCTTATTAATCTACTAATAATTCTGTGCCCTGTCTTACATTAAACAGCCGGTATTGAGAGTCCCAGCATCTCCGCATTGTGACCCAGTATCCTTAGGCTAAATTAGCGTAAGCTAAAGACCTTGCACTGTCTTATATAACATAATAGGACAGAGATATGGCCCGAAAATAATGAAAAACAAACAAATAAAGTGATTTATTTCTCTATTCTCCTACTTTTTTGGGATACAATTATTCATTGAATAATTGCTAAGAATATTAAGTGTTTTGTTTCAATAGGTTTTTGGAAAATTTGTTACAAAATATAATTCAAAATATAATCCAAAATATAATTCTCTCCAAAACTAGAGTGAGTTCTGAGATCTTTTGAGATAAAAGATCTCGACTTATATTTAAGAGCAAAATATGTGACAAAAATTCAAAACTATTTAAATTTCATTCATTTATTTGACATTATTTTAAACGATAGAATAAACAATAAGTTTTTTTTTGTATACAAATTTGGATTTAATTTATTTCATTCACTAAATTATGATTTTGTATTACTTTTGATATCATTTTTTATAAGAAAATACATTTTACTTCAAATGAATTATAAAATAAATATTATTTTGATATAAAAATAATGTGGAAATAGATTAAGGTTTGACAAACTCTTATCATTCTGTGCACACATACAACCGGTGCCATAATTGTTAGCCATTTGTGCCCTAATGTACTGAAACGAGTTTCAAAACGCTCTTTAAATGTGATTTTAAAATAGTTTTAAGCCTTTATTCCAATCATTTGAAGAGTAAATAAAGTTTTGGCGAAACAGATATTGTGCTCTAATATGCAGTACTGGGCTATCGTTAGACAGTAGTCAGAAGAGGAGAGCACTGCATATATTAATTATGGGCAGAAAATTCAAAAATTATATATTAATGATCGCTTGGGGTTCACTCATGTCATAAAATAATCATTCCTACTCTTGAGAGATCCAGTGCTGGTCCTGTGCTGTTCTGCGCTCATACTCTCCACTTATATGAGGCGCAGAACACAAGAATCATAAGAATCTGGAGTTTTAATTAAAAATCACCGATCGATTGATCCGATCCAATGAGAGGGACAGACAGTCCTCGAAGAAAGACCTGATCCTAATGCATATGTGAGTGCACTGGCAGCTCTGCACAGAACAAGAAAAAGACGAAGAGATCCCCAAAACATAGTAATTACGCGAACAGTTGTCTGATAACAAGCGGACGATGGGATGGATTCTTGTCTTTTATCAAATCAGATACAGTTTTGTCATTTTTGACATCTTTTCTATCGTTTGACTTTTGCTTTGCTTTTGCTTTCGATTCAAATTATCGTTTATTTTGAATCAAAACTAAAATTATATCAATTTTTTGTGTCTAATATTTGACTCATTTTTTTAACAAAAATTCTTCATTTTTATTCTCTCAACAACAAAATGAGACAAAAAGGACTGACTTTTCTTCTTAAAGGACAGGAAAAGACTTTTTTTGGGGAAAACTTATATTCATATCTCACTCAAGTTATAAGCGATAAAAATGTTTTATGAAGATCTCTCTCCCCCCTTGTCTTGAGATGGTTAGCCCTCCCTCTCCATCCAAAGTCATCATTTTTAGTCCATCAACACTGATGTGGGTGCGAGTGAACCACATTTAGATTAAAAACAGAATACATTTACTCAGTTTCTGAGCGCAAAAAATATCGTTTGTGTCATTGAAACACAAAACTGAGTAAAGAGACCCAAAGAAAAAAGACCTTATCTTTAGTCTCTCTCTTGAATTACATTATTCTAATAAATGGACTGAAAATTGAATATAAGTTTTTTGTTAGAACCAATTCATTCTTATCTCTGAATAAATGAATTAATGCATAAAATTAATGGGAATTTTGATTTGCATTCAATTAAACTTCAATATAATAATTATTATTTTAAGAAATGATAATAATTTGTCCAAAACTCTAATATTAAAGTCAATCCAAGAGAGAAATGAGAAGAAAAACAAATGAAGTTTTGATTAAAATTTAAATTTAGTCATTCAGTAGATAAAGAAGAATAAGTAATATAAGCAAAACAAATCAAAATATAAGTTCAGTCAAGTTTGGGGAGAGAGAGAGAGAGAGAGAGCAAGGAATTCTCAATCACCGATATACTTTTTTCTTATTGAAATCAATTGATAAACAGTACTCTAATTAATGTAGAAATCGGTCAAACCCTTCGATAAATATGTTATTTAAGAGCATTGAAATGCTTTTGGTTTTGATCAATACCAGACTGTTTTTGAACAAGAATGTTTGCTTTTTTGAATGCAATTTGCTTCACACAAATTGTGGTGTCCTTATCATACATCCCATTAGAGAAATATTACCGTAAATTATATCGAAATTTTGGTCGCATTTTGTTTGTTGTGATTTGAGTTCAATTAATTTATTATTTATTTCTTTCGATATAAAGAAATATTTAAATGAATTTTCGCCTCAAAACTACTATATCTCAAACTCTCCGAGATTTTGGGCTAAACTTCTTATTGAAAACGAGATGAAAGAACACATTATATTCGACTCCAATGAATACTGAAAACAAAAATAGCCTTTTTGTTGATTATAAGCAATTAGAATTCACTGGGAATAACGTATATCTATTGAAAAGATGGAGCAAAAATAAAATAATGCCTTTTATTATTAGTACCACTAATTGATAATGAATTGGAGGGAAAAGAAAAGCTCTCTTTTAAGTGTTACAGATATTTACGGACTTTAAAAAATAGGGAACAAATAATTACATATTTTTCTTTGGATATAAACAAAAATAATGGAAAATAATTGATAAGAATTGCAATTAATTTTGATTCAGATTTTCAAATATTATTTTTCAATACGTATTTCATATCATCGCTGCTCTTATATACACTGTATTATGACTGACAACAAAACGGGAAGTATTTTAAGGATAAAAATAAAGTTTTATTTATTGTGTGAATCGAAGTCTCGTTATTATTATTATTTGAATAATTTATTATAACTTTTAGATTAAAATTCAGATAATATTTTCGCAGAAAAAAACACATATCTGTCTGTTATAAGAAAGTCATGTCTCAGCCGTTGTCAGTGATGTTCAAGGTCTGTGACCTGACGTATATGTATCAAGGGTAAAAATAGCTTCTGCTAAAGGCAGTCACCTATCTTATGAATACAACAACTTTGACAAATATTCAATAAAATAATGGGTTTTCAATACATGTTTGCTAAAGAAGGACATCCATTGCCCGAGTATGCCATCCCATAGTCATCCCTTAAGTCTGCAGATAATCAGTGATAAGATCGCAGACTGAATACTATGAGAATTTTGTGAGCGATTCCTGCGACTAATGTATGCAAACATTGATGTAAATTAAGTAATGGATAGACAGCACAGAACAGAGCACAGAATAAGAGGCACAGATAACTGTTCGGCGAAAAAAATGTTATATCGAAAGGGAACTCATTCATTATAATGGCTGTCATTATTATTTTCCGGTTTTGTATCACTAATTAAGTGCATTGCGATAGTGTTTCATATTATAGAATAGGAGACCGACTAATAAATGGCACACATATGGCATAAGTGACTACAAAATGCACTTTTTATATGCGTTTATGATATTCATAAACAATTGTCAGCTTTCGAAGACATTCCTCAAGGAATATAAGAGACACTATTTTTAATTATTCCGCACTGTTTTGTGAGGGACAGGCAAATAGTGAGAGGGAAAGCCATTCATAGGAGAAAATCATTATTAAGAGAAAAAAGTCTTTTAATAAAAACAATTAATTATTTGAGTATAAAATCCATTAGAGTTTCACGAAATGAGAAGAAGTTTATAATATTTCGAGCCTTAAGTGAAATACAAGAAACAGTTAAAAGAGATTTTTCGATTTGGATATTAATTTTTCGGTTTCGGTGGTGTGCGATGTGCTGTGCTATGCTATCCTGTGTGTGTGAGTGAGCGCACACGCAAAAGGTCCGCAATTATATTGACCCCAATCATAATCTGTGGCCATAAATCATATTAAACGCATTGTGACATTGCATTGAGGATTATTTGCTCGTTTGAATCCTAAAATCATTGCTCATCCCATCTTTCACCTAACTCTCTACCTGTATATCCCAATAACATGACTGACCGAAAAAAAACTATTCCATAACCAAAGACAAGAGCATATTATTCTTCTCTGAAGGTAATCGAGAAATGCGTTTATTTTTAAATATAAATTATGTATTAAATGAAGAATTGATGCGAAAATTAATGAGAAAAATCTCTTTTATCTCTTACTTAACACAAAGAGCCCACACAAGGCATCAATATATTTTTCAGTCTTTTATTTGCAGACTCTCTCTCTCTCTCTCTCTCTCTCTCTCTCTCTCTCTCTCTCTCCCTCTCTCTCTCGCACTGGAAAAATTCGAGAGAAAATTGAAATTTTGATTTTGTTCTGAAAAATTTCATTTCAAATGCAAAGTGAATTTATTTGTAACAGATTTTTGTCCAAAATTTATGGCGAAATAACTGAAGCCTTTTTGCCAAACAGTCGGCACTTAATATCAGTTTGAAAATCGCATTATATTCTTGTCATGAATTATAGCGAAAACTATCTTTTTTTAGCTCCAAATTCAACTCAAATATAATTATTTGAAAAATGGATTTTCGAGTTAAATATTTTTGTCTTTTGAGATAAAAAGCGACTGATTTTCGAAGAAAGGGTTGAAAAACAAATCAAATGCCAAACAAAATAGTTGTTTTTGAGGCCATTTAACCCAAAAACGTAGGAATTCCTACGACTACTACTACCTGTGCCCCGCAAATCAGCGATTTAAGTAATAATTGATTTTAAAATCATTTCCAAACATTACAATAGAATTACAGGAGTTTTGAGAGAAAAATGTTTATAATTAAATCCAATTATAATGTTTTGGATATAAAACTAAATTATTTTCTAAATTTACAACAAAAAAGTTATACAGAAATAGCACTGAATTGATGTCAAAATGATTACAAATGAATTTCATTAATGATTTATTGATCGGATTATTATTTCTTTAGTAAAAGTCAGATACCTTTCCATTCAATTAATGGACAGAAAAGAGAGTAAAAACGTTTTTATTTCTTATGTTATGCCAAACGAGTGAATAAAATATAAGACTTATAATAAAAAAGCGAAACAAATATCAAAACTTATATAACAAAAGTGATGCGCAAATCAAGAACTGGCGGATAAAATCATTGGTCAGAACCCACCCAACCCTCTGGCAATTAATCGATGAAACGATTACATTGACTTTGTTTAGTCTTTTATGTTTTGCTTATATTTTTATGAATCGCATAATATTTATGTCTTATATTAAAATCTATGTTATTTTGCTTTCAATATATTTGACTTAAATATAAGTTTTAAATGTTTTCTTAAAATGCATTCAATTTTTACAAGAAATGCATTTCAAGAGAAACACATTATATTTATCTCCAATTCTTAGGACTAATCGTTGTTTGTTTAATACCCGAAAACATCCAATAATTATAAATTCCGATATATTTTTGTTGTGTAGAGAGAAATACTACGCTTTGATGAGGCTCTGGGTTGTAGTGCTGTGCGAATAGCGTGACTGCCTTAAGAAATATTAGCCCAAAAAATCACTCAAAATTCATTCAAATTATATAAATAGTGAGCACTAGGACCTGACTGTCCTATTATTCCGCTGCTCTCTCTCTCTCTCTCTCTCTCTCTCTCTCTCTCTCTCTCTCTCTCTCTCCACACAAATGTTTAAAAAATTTCTTAAACAAGAATTTGGTTTAAATTATAAGAAAAACGGATTTCAATTCATGAATACATAATTGGATGAAACAGTAATTAATCTTAAGTTTCAATCAATATTTCAAAAGCTATTCAATCATTTAAGTGAAGCAAAAGACGAGTAAAAAATGGTTTGAATTTAGTTTCCCTTTGGATGAGAAAAAACAGATTTTGTTGAATCAAATGGTAAAACAAGAAAACTATTGGGAATTAATTCTTTAATTTTAAATCTATTTATAAAAACTAATTAATCAGAAAAACGAAGAAAATCTATTCATCAGTATTTAGGAATCGTTTGAATATTTATTAAAATAAACTCAATTTTTTGGGGAATAATCAGCAAATGTTTTACTCTTTTTCAGGTAAATGATTAAAATTAATCATTTGATGACTAAATTCAGTTTTTATTTCTGTTTTTAAAACAAATGCTTCGAAAAAATTTATTTTTATTTTTGTTTGTTATCCAGAAATCAAAGATAAGCTGATATTGAGGTTAGTCTCGCAGATAGAGAGGAAAATTTAACCAAAACCAGCGAGATATCAGCGATACCAAGTTGTGTTCTTAACTAAATTATAGATAATTTGCTAATCCCCTGATAACCGGGGATATCGTGAAACTGATCTTAGATTCTGGACAAAAAAATATCAGATTTCTTGTACTTCTTTTGCAAACAAAATGAATTGTAATTCACTATTAATTATATTCTGGGTCTTAGAAGAGGCAGTAATTAATAACTCCCAGATATATCTTAACAGACGATAAATTTGAGTCTTCAGTCAATCAAAAGCTCAGTTCGTTTGATAGATAAAGAGGTTTACATCAATTTTTTGGGAGAAAAACGACTAATTTTACAAAAACTTTTTGCTCGTTTAAAAACATAATAATCTGATAGCTTTGGAAAATACATGTAAAATATAAGTAAAATCATTTTGAAATTTGTTATGCGGTTCACAAATATAGATATTAATCAAATTAATCGATATCTCGATAGAAGTTATATAAGTCTTATATTTCTTTATATAAGAAGTAATTTCCCGAATATTTTAACAAAAATATTTCGGAAACAAAAAAATCAAATAATTTTTAGTTAAGAAATTTGTAGATATAATTAAAACTTGAATTCAATATAAGCCTTAATTTCAAAGTTAATAACTCAATGGATTTGAGGACTGAGGAATGGGTTGTGTTTAAAGCCACTCCGCTATTGACGTAAATACAGATTTATTTCACTTCGAGTCCTGAAAAGAAAATTTTCTTCAATACATAATTGGATTAAAAAATAAGGAGTTTTTTCTCTTTCGATAAAAAGTAAACTAATTTTATAGTTAATAAAAGCCAACAAAATAAGTGTTTTTTTTCTTCAGAAAAAGTCGTTTTAATTGTCAAACGAAAATTGGGCTCTAAATCAGTTGAATAGCAAAAAGACTTTTAAACTTAACTTAGATTTTGTGTATTACGAGATAGGATAAGAGGACAGCCATCAGGGATGGGGAAAGAACTCAACGTTAATTTTTTCTATTGATAACATTTAGATTAAATTTTGATTTTTTTTTCTTTGCCATTGATTTTAATTATCTTTAGTTCAACTCTTGGGGAGAGAGAGAGAGAGAGAGAGAGAGAGAGAGAGAGAGAGATAGAGAGAGAGAGAGAGAGAGAGACCAATAGTATCTACAAACTTTCCTAATTTAAAAGACTTTGTCACTGACTTAAAGGCCATAATTTTATTCTGAAGAAAAAAAACAACTTTATTCGTGAAAACGCTTTTTCTTCGCTTTAATTCACTCCTATTTTATGCAATTTTTATAATTGAATTAAATTTGAAAACCATTTCAAACGACTTTTCTGTCTCTTATAAAGTTGGTTAAGAAAAGAGAAATTAATTTTATTGTTTTGGAATAAATTACCAAAACTTTTGATAAAAACTGAGCACTTCTTTGGACCAATTGATGACAATCCTGTGCGAAAAACCCGAGCGTTTAGTTAATAAAAACATATCAAAACGTATTAATGGTTTTTACAAATCAGTGCTTCAAATGAAATGAATTTTTATTACTATTTTTCTCTTCTAATAATAAAAACGTTTGATTCAAATAAAGGATTGAAGTTTTTATTTGTTCACAAACTTATAGATTAAGGCATTTGAATGGGAAACGGCTCTTGATATGTGAGTGAACGGGAAAAATACAAACAAAAACTTGTGGCACAAACAAAATAAAGTAAACCCTTTTCTCCTATAAATAATTAATTAGTTGTGTTTTAATGTGTTTCCACAAAAACGCCTCTTTTTCTATACATTTTCATTCATAAGAGAACCGTAAATATAATCTCATATTTCGTTAGAAATTAATTAGTATTCAAATTAAGGGAAGAAAATACTTATGAGAAAAATCAAAATCTTTTTGGGCTCAGAGTATGAGCTCAAACGCACATCTCTTTCTGGTCCTATTCTGTGCTGTTGTCTGAGAAAAATCAGATAATATGATAATAATAACTAAATGTTTGTTATTAACAGTTATTATTAGCCAAATGTTGTTTCTTTTCTGTCAATTAATTCAAAAACATTATAGTTATTAATAAAATCATTTTTCCTCACTTCTGCTCATAACTCAGCCCAAGTGTTAAAAATTAAGGCTTTACTCAATTTTTTATGCCTCAGCTATGAAGGGCTCACATATCAGACTGTATTAACGCCTTTGGATTTGTGGTTAACAAACAAAAGCCTTTTAAAAGAGGAATTCCTTAAGTTTGGCAAAATTCAAGTGAAACACCAAATCAATATTCAAACACAATTTTAAACTGAAATTTTGAATTTTTAAAGAAACAAAACCAACAAAATCCTATTGTAGTCCAATTTTGAGCTCAAGGAGAAACTATTTTTATTACTTCCCAAAGCATTCCAAAGACAATGAGTGAGCGGATAGTCATAAAAATTCTTCAGCAAAACGGCACTCAAATACAAAATTTATGATAAATTTATTGGTATTATGTCTATAATAAAAACTGGTTTTAACTCGAAAAAAATGATTGCAAAATACAGTAGACTCTAATCGGAATAAATTATTGATAATTTCATATATGAAGCGCTACTTTGCGCCACTTTTTTCATGAAGAAGTAAAATCTCTTGATATGAAGTTTTTTGCTTTTGATAGAAGAGATATTATTTTCAGCGAAAATACTTTCAAAATTGCGTTTTAAGTCATTATTATCTACGAAAGCATCGATTTTTAAGAAATTATTGGTCACAACGAGAAGAGAGAGAAAAAAATATAATAAAAATTATGTATTTTTAGTAAAGAGAGTAAAGAGAGGAACGATTTTTATGCCAAACATATTATGTCAGCGCTCGGAATGAAAACAGGTTTGTTTATTGACTTATTTTTCGGGCATTAATTCACTCCAAGACTGAGATATTGTGTAGAAATTGAGCCCAAAATCCGAAAAAACAATACAAACACTATTTGTTAAACTAAATTACTATCGATTTATAATTGAGAGTCTATTTACTGGTCTTTAGAGTCAATACATGTTTTGCATTAATAGGCAAACAATTTGTATGTTTTTTCTGGTGTTTAGCAAACAATTTAAAAACAAATAATATGTTATTCAATGCATTGGAAACACATATTCACGACAAGTCTTTTCGAGTATTAGTTTTTTTACGTTTAATTTGATTTAGAATTTCGGAGCCCATGACTCGTGACTGAAGAACGCGTCTCCCAATAGGCTCTCCCAATAGGTTGGGGCCAATAAATTGGTTGTTCGGTTAACGGGATTATAATAATAATCATCATTTGAATTGGCGTTGATATCTGTGAGTTAAACGCCTGAGTGAGGTCCGACCCAACGATAAGGTGAAGTCGACTTCCAAACAAATGATGAGCGATCACCAAATGATTGCTTAAATGATTTCTTTTCTGGAGCTCATCCATAGTCAGTCAACTAAGCTATTGTTAATTAGTTTGGAAGTCCTGTTGTGAACAGAGATCATGCTTGTGCTCAATACCTGTCCCGTTGGCTTCAGTTCAGTGTATCAGATCTGATACACAATGAAAAGCAGAACAGAAATTGTTTTAAAACAACTGAAGACAACTGAACTGCCAATAACTCCAGTCCTCTAAGCCTTAGGCCTTAATTTCTTTGCTCTTCTTTTTTCGGATATATTTTTAAACTGCATTTTTCTCTCGATTTACTTAACCTCCAATCAATTCGACTTATTTTCGGCTAATATTATGAGAAAATTGCATTTTTCGTTAATAAAGCAAAATAATCACAAATGAAATGAGTTTCAAATGACTGAACATTAATAACAAATGAGTGAAATGAGTGGAAAATCATATATTAAATGAATCTCTTCTTTTTGTTGACTTCCATTACTTCCATACAAAAAGATAAGTGAAATCGAGTGAAATTTGACGATCGATTAATCTTAAAAATATATGTATTTTCATGAAATAACAGCTCACAAAACGCTTGAAAATAACTAAGAAAAGTACCAAAAATCAGCTCAAAATTGTTATATAACGTCATTTTCATACACATTATTCCGTTGTGTGCAATGAATATCTTATTAAATATCTCTTAAAAGACTTATATTTGAATTTCGATATCATATTCAATGCTCTCTCTCTCTCTCTCTCTCTCTCTC
>JAQIXD010002189.1:0-11159 GCA_034699985.1 Minunthozetes semirufus | reverse complement strand
TTTTACAACAATGAAACCTATTTATTTTCACTTGAAAATCGATTGGAATTATTTGAAATGCCATTTCTAGCTTGTTTACCACAAAAATAATAAGTCTATAGAAAAGGGGGAAAACTTGTTTTCCATTAGACATGTGGTTGGGATTGAAACCAGGATAGTAATTAGCGGTCTGTTTTGTGGGCCAACCCTTACGTACCGTTTGAGTGCAGCATATTTTGCCGGCTCTTGAGATAAAAGTGAATAAAAAATTTATGAACTTATCTCTGACTAAATCAATGAAAAAGAGTGATAACTAATGAGAAATGAAGTTTTACTTTCGCTGATTAGTATTTATTTCCAATTTTGCTTCCCTTCCCTTCCCTTTGCTCTTTGCCATCATCTCAGGTCTCTCTCTCCAGGTTTGAGAACTTGTGATATAAGTCTTACATAACACTCAAGAGAGAGGATGTGATGCAATCGGAGAGCGAGAGGGAGAGCACAGAGTAAACGAAAAGCAGATATAATTCTCAATTAAGGGACAACTGTTTCACATCTATGGAAGAGAGGGAAAGGCTTTTACTCTTTTTCCGAGAGATATTATTTCAGAAACTCTTTTGATTCGCATTTATATCACTTGAAAATGCTTACTATATATCCATTAAATTAATTGATTTCTACTTTTTGTTTCACTAAAACCAGAGGAAACTATTCCCTCTGTTTTGTCTGAAAATTTTTATCCACACATAAGGGCAGACATTGAATGATTTGAAACCAGATTTTTATTGAATAACCGGTAAATAATCTAATCTAACAGACCTTTTTTATAATTTTCTTTCGAGCAAGATCATTTTTCATTGAGCCTTTTTATCTAGATACATTATCTCGAAAGTTAATTCAGTGAAACTGATTTAAAATTCAAGAATATTCGCCGGCTTTTGACGCGATTATTGATTATGCGGTAGATTTATAACTGTATTGAAGCGTATGTGCGGTTACGACAGCCTCCCTCTCCCTCCCTTTCCTCTTTTTCTTCCCGTTCCCTCTCCTCTCATGAATATATTGAATGATTAATAGTAAATATCGAATATAAATACATATATATTTCAAAACTAACCTGACTTTTAAGGGACTTTTAAGAGGAGAGAGTATTAAATAAATTTAGCGAAAGTGCTTTCCGTTAAGAAAATAGAAACGAAAGGAACGGAAAAATAAAAACTTTCTTTTGATAGACTTTTCAGAAGTGAAGCCAATATTTCAATCTCTGGTAGAAATTGAATTTTTGTTTATACTGTATATGAATTATAGGCATAAAAATTGAATTATGAATGAATGCCGAGCCCTCTCTCGCAGCACAGAATGAGATTTATGGCACAAAAAATACTGAAAAAACTTAATTCGAGGCAAAAAACTACACAATTTTTGCAATATTTTCCGTAAGTCTTATCCGAAATAATGACATAAAACTAGACATTGATTTCGCCCCAAAGCGTACTTTCCTGCATAGCTTTGCATAGAGTTTTGAATGGATACTTTTACTCCTGAAAAACTGATTAATCAGGCAAACAAAACGCATTTATCCCCGTCATCTTGGTTAGCGTGGTTAGCAACAGTGAATTTTATCATTGAAATATCAAAAATTATTCGCAATCATCAATTTAAACAAGTTAATTTTATTAATGTTCAAACAGGGCCTGTATTTGTACTTTATCATCCAATTAGGAGTTGTCAAACTTGGTTAAAACAAAAGAATCATCTCTTCTCTAATTGCTTGAAGCAATTTTATGAAACAAAATCCATATTAAACAGCTTATTATAGAAGCAACTTTTGATACTATCTTGGTTACCCCCAGCATTGCATATGTCGTATAGCCTTAAATAATTGTTATGTTTAGGCATATTTGCCTTGCTTAATCTAATTTTCTAACTCGATTATTAAGGCACGACTACATACATAACACAGACTTAGCTATTGATTGAAAAATTTGATTTGATTTCTCTGAGATTGAAATACGATATTAGAGTATATAAGAGTATATAATAACACATATATAGCATATAATTGGAATATTTCCCCAAAAATAACAAAACTATCGTCAATGGCATCGCACAGCATATTCGCACAGCATATTTGCCCGCTCTGTTTGCAAGACAGTCGGCCCCACAGTTTGTCTGTGTTTGTGAACAAATCAAATATTATATTAAATATGATTTCCCGTTCTCTACAAACCAATAGATCAGTTGAGAGGACAGTTCTCTCTATTGATTGAATGTCTGTCCTTTCACTCCATATATTGATATACAATATTATATCCGATGATAAACAGATGGAGATTATGATCACCAGAATATACACCAATATATCTAACCCGGACAGTGTCAGGATCACATAATTAACGAGCTAGAATTCAAGGTTATCAAGGTAATTTTGCTTGACCAATTAAGAATCTATAGGATTTAAAGCATGGTGCTAAATTTGATTGTGCTAAAGATTTTTTCATCGCCCAGGAGAGCATCAAGCTCAATTTGATGCGTATATGGCCACTGGCCATCCCTGAGCGCATCAACTCTTTGTTTGTGTGTGGAATAGGATTTCCAGTCGTTATCCCTTTCGGTATTTAATATCCATTTGATTAAAGCCTTTGTCGGCAATCAATCAATAAAATTGTTGTCATTTTCTCACATATTTATGATTCAAATATTAATCGATTATTACTACGAGTTTTGCCTCAATTTTCATATGATATACGACTGTTGTGTATAAAAACGGCGCTATATTTGTGTTTCTGTTTTTATATAATATACATACAATATATATATACGTATATTACTATACAATGCATACGATATGTTATGCAATAAAAAAGGGAACAACACTTTAGTTTTATTGGACAGACATTAAAGATATTAATACTCTGTTTATATGACCGCAATCTTTGACATCAAATGCATTGTAAACTAAAAAGCGGTTCCCATTGAAAGACAAGTCGTTTTCAGACAAAATTTATGTCAAGTAATAGAATATAATTCAATTGCATTCAAATTCACTCCGGTTATTGACTTTAGTGGTCTATTATCTCAATGAAAAATTACCATGATAAAAAAACTGGTCGATTATTGATGACAACATCCAAAAGGGGTCATTAGTAAACTGTTTGCCACTGTCTGTCCCTTTTTGTTGATGTGTTAAAAAAGTTGCCTAATATCTAATGTCATGAATAGCAAGGAGAGGGAGGGAAGGATAGGGAGAGACACTCGGAGAGAGGGAAAGGGATAGGACTACTATTGACTACTGTATTGTCGACTTTATATCTTGACTTTCCGGATGAGTCTGTCTTTCATTCACTAAACACTGTATGCAATGAGAAGACAGTCTTTATCTCCGAAAACAACTCTTATATGTATTACACGAACTGTTGTCCAATAAATTGAATCAATTTATTCGAATTCATTTCCTCCGACAATATCTCCGATACTTTTACTCAAATATTTATTGTAATTCAAACACATATTCTTCTCAAACAACTATTCATATCATTTCGAGAGACAAGAATATAAAGCAATCGACTCTTCCTTCAGAAAAGTAGTCAAACAATTCAATTGAAAGCCTTTTTTGATGCAAAATAGACCGAAAAAAGTCTCTCTTTTTTGGGTATAAAAGAGACATAAAATTCATGATAAATACGGCACTCATTTCATTGACTGATCTTTTCTTTGAATTCTTAAAACTTTTTTTTTAATCAAATCTAATATCAGGCAAAAAGTTTTCCACTATTCCTTTGTGATAAATCTTTTGCACAGCGATGGCCAGGGTATTGCCCATCCCTGACATATCTCCTATCAATGAATTTGTGGATTTTTTAGGCAAAAAAGTGGAAACAGTTCTCCAAATCTCAAAAGACTAGTCATTAGTATTCTTGTAATGAATTAATTTTCAAATACTTTTGGTTTCGAAATATTTTTTCATAAATTATTTAAAATTACTTTAATTTTGTTGAAAAATATATTCTGTTTTCCATTCAATTAGTATTAGTTTTATTTCATTAGCGAAATGAGTGATGAAAACCAATGGAAAGCCATATATTCTGCACAATAGAGGAGCGGATTATATGTTTTATTTGCTCTGAAGAGAGACTTCCCGTAATTTTCTAAATGAGTTTCAATTAATTTTTGTGCCCTTTTTGAACGCTAACTGTGCTGTGCTGTGCCCTGTGCTCAGCACTTGTTTAATATGAGGACAGAATATCTAATAATAAACTGCATTATAGTTTTGCGCAATTTTTCAATTCATTACTACAACTCCTAATTCTGATCGGAAACAATTGTAAAACATATAATACATTGAATTTAATATAGAAATGAAATTATTTGTGAACACATTTTGGGCATACATTGAGTGATGGTGTGCTTCCTGTGCTGACAATCATTGGTCACGCATTAGATATAAATTCTAATCAATCAAATCGTTTATAATTGTCTTTGAAATGTGAATACAATTGAAGACTAAACTCAAACTCTAATTGAATTTCATTGAGAAAAATGAAATATCAAACCAATGGCTCAACGAATGAGGAAATCCATTAATTCGATCTAATCTATCAACTTTTTGATTGAATTTCTTGATAAATATTGCGTTTTTTAATCAATCATAACTTGTTTTTAAAATGTTTTTAATTTTAAAAATTAATAAATTTAATCTTGGTTATTAATCTCGTGTGAATTTAGACAAATTGGATCCGAAATTGAAACATTGCATGCTCAAATAAAACTGTAATTTTATTTCCAAGGTCAATTTGCTTTAAATATGTTATTTTTCAATTTTATCTTGGCGAAATAACTATTGAAATTCAATTTTATATTTAAGCACAGTTTCAGTAATATAAAAATATCATGCAAAAATAAGAAACTGCCATCTTTTTATCAAGTACAACTTGTTTTAAATATAATTTTGAAGTTTATTCTATTGGAGATCATCTGCGCCTTCTAATTTTTTATTTTTTTCATTCAAACAAGATTAAAATATACTGAAACTGTAATTTAATTCATTGTTAAATGAAATAAAACAAATAAACATGGTAAATCTTAAATTGGTCGTATCTCTGTTGTTGTTTTTAAAAAAATATATGCTTATTTTGTAAACTGTATGTTTATCACCAAGATGAATATGTTTTTAAAAATGAATTTCATTCTTATTCTCTTGGCACATATCTGACTGAAATTTTTAGCCTGTTTATTTGATCTATATTATTATAAGAACGGTAATTAAACGGATGGAAAATTTATTTCAAAAATAAACTAGAAAATTTAAATTGGGTCCAATTTATTTTTTCGAATCCCGAATGTCGAATTTCATGCTGCCTCAATCCATTTGTTAAATTGAATTTATTTGAATTAATCTTTTTAAAAAAATTGAAATAATTTGACAAGGATTAATTTTTAAACACATGATTGTGTACTGTATAATTTTATTTACCATCTATTACTTTGTTAAAAAACATCTTGCAAATAAATATCATTGATCTCAAACCAATCACATACAACTCTATATGATTGGATTGAGATCGATATTTTAACAATTTAACCTATACTAATTTTTTTAACTCTTGAAACGCTAGATCATCTTGTTATTCAAATTCTATTATAATCAATTAGAAAACATTTTTCTTTTTCAATTTTATTTTTTCTAGCACCTTGCTAATTTTCTTTCAAATGACGTTTAAATCAATACTCTTTAAAAAAATAATCAATGAATTGCAATTGATCCTGGTGATAATTCTTAGTCACTTTCTAAAAACTGTAAACTTAATTTAACTTGAGATTAATCTCAAAAATACTTCAAAAATTAATTTAATCTTGGCAGAGCTATGTTTTCGGGGTATATTTTTACTAATTAAAACTGTAATTTTTGCGAATCAAAAAATCAGCCTAGACCTATGTAAAATTACCAAGACTATTGGCAACAAATTTCCTTATAAATTTTGTTTGAATTATTACACCTTATAAATCAAATTTTTGAGTTATTCCACAAACATTAATCAGCATTTGCATGATGAAGCTTTCAGTGCCTAAACCTGGCCATTCTTTCTCGGCTCAGAATATCATTTGAATTTCAAAAATAGGAAACACAACAGAATATTCTTACTCTTATATACAGAATATTCTGTTTTGAATATTATTATTATTATTCTCTTCGTTTGGAAATCGCTTTGAAATCCGTTTTGTAACGAAAAGTATCGTAAACTTTAAAATACATGAGAATAATGTTTATATTCTGTTCCCTTATTCTGTGCTATTCTGTGCCAAAAATCGACTCCTATTTGCATATAAGAGGTGTGTATTTCAATCCATAAGCAAAATGTGAAGAAAAATGTTATTTCAATCGTCAGTTACGCCGAACGACACGCTATGAGACCATTAAACGAAAGGTAATTTTTTGCCGCTCAATGTCTTTGTATGTTTTGCTTTTGTTCACAAGGGGTGAGCATATGGCTAACCACTGGGAATGAAATCTCATGTTCTAAAAGCTAAAAATTCTTCAAATGACTTTTTTTATTTTAATTTAGCAAGCTAATTTTGAATAAATTCCAAACTTTTATCTTGAATTTTGCTCAGGAACAGATATTTATGCATTTTTTTCGCTGAATTCACCTTGCCCATCCCCTCAAACTGGCAGATATCTGTATTATTACAAAATAATTTATATGAATAGTGAATAAACCAGGACTATTACTGGCATTGTATTCGCGAATAATTATTCTTTGCTTTTATAATAAAATCACTTTTCATATGAATATTATATTTGTTTTCGTTTATATCGAGTAAAAAGGTTTTGGTTTCCCATTACTTATGAATCGTAAAAAATTAATGATTTTTTTCACTCAAAAAAAACGAAATACTTTTTTAATGAAAACTCGTTTTTAACTTCTATTAGAGAAAAGTCCGTAAAAATAATAAATGAATTCCTAAATAAAAGCCATTCTCTGAATGAAATCCAATCAAGTTTTTAATCATTAAATTCTCCTCTACTTTGAAAGCCTATTGAAAAGTCTTTGAATCCGAAGAAAATTGTTCCGAAAATAATACCATTTAATCGATAAAAGAGTTTATTTCCGAACCGAAGAAATCAATTTTTCGGCTCAAAAATGATTTGAAAGATTTTCTTTGCTTCACTTCAATCACTTTTCTTCAGTTATTTTTATGTTTATATCCCATGAATAGAGTGACCACTTATCAAGTATTACAACTTTACCATGAAATCCACTAATTTTCCACTATAAAAAGTAAAATTACTAGGACATTTAATGAAAAACTTGGGAATTTACATTGTTTTTTCCCTTGTTTATCACTTTTATCAAGGTATATTAAATTGATAAGTTTAGAATTTGGTGAATCTGTTCACTCTATAGATAAGCCTATAAAATGACTTTTAATCTCTTGTGTGATATTATTGGAAGTGCAGGTGTTTTACAAGTGAATCAAATACTAGTTTTTATTTTATTTTTTTTAAGGAAACGCAAATATTTTCATTGATATTGATTTGAGATGATCCTGACATAAATATCGAATTTACAAGCTGATCATCCAAGCACCTTTATCAATTTATCAAGATCTTATTAAAACTACCCATACTTTTCAAGTCATTAGACATTATCCAAGAGTATAAGTATTGTCATTTGTTTTGTGCCAATAAATAGAACAAAGAAATTGATTGAACACTAAATCAAAGAAACAAATCAAAAGTCAAACAAAAAACTATTAAATTGTAATTTCGTGTATAATATCGGAAATCGAGGGAAAAGAAACTAAACGAGCAAAAAGTTATCATTTATTTATGGTTTGAGCAAAAACCTGATATAATGGGGGAATGGGAGGGGAAAGGCATTGAAAAAATGTCCCCAGAATTAGACCTCAAGAATAGGTTCACAAGAATTTCATTCGTTATTTTAGTTCAAAGAATTTCACTCAGAATATAATGGCTTATAATCTGTGGTTCACATCAGTTATACATAAATCAAATACTGGGGACAGGAATGAGAGGAACGACTGTTCAATAAAAACACACAGGAATAGGACATCGATTTTGAAGGAGAAAAGTATATATGAGTTTTATTCTGTGCTCTCGATTTCAAATCCAAATTATAATCCAATGAAAAGGAATTGTTTCGGAATTGAAATAAAACTAAAACTGAAATTCTGGGAGTTTTTGCTATCTTTTTCTATCCCGGGATTTAAATGAATTACTCAAATGGTTATAAATATATCGATTTTTAGGTCTTTCCTATCAATTGATTCAAAAGGAAATTCCGATAAAATTGAAGGAAATTCTTATAAAACAAAAGTTTAATCTTCCAAAAGGAGAGGGGAAAGGGAGGGATTGGGGGGAAGAGGTACAGACCGATAGGTTAACCAAAAACTAAAGAAGAAATAAAAAGAGAAACAGAAATAAGTTTTTATAGACTTTTCTGTTGAATAACTTATTCTTTGAATTATATTTTCCGATAAAAAGCATATGTTTTCCGAAAAACAAAGGAATATATGTTTTGAGGGAAAAAAATGTATAGTCTTTTGAAACTCAAAAAACTTCTTCGGAATTAAACTTTTAAATTAGTTTTTAGTTTTATTTCTGTAATGCATTTATTATATGGTAATTATCGCAGGGGTGGGAAGTGGGGTGGACCACCTCTTGCCATAGGAAATGCCAATTTAACCCCGGGTTCAAGAGCTCAGTACTTTTTTTTTGTTTGATTGACATTCAAACGGAAAAAAATGGTTTCACTCAATAAAATAAATATTGGGGACAGACCTGGCAGTAAAAAATTATTATGTCTGGCCATCCCTCCCCATTCGCCCGCAATTATAATTAGGTTTATTTGAAAGTATACTCTCGTCTGAAATGAGGCTCTTTTTTAACGTTCAAACAATTCGTGTGAAAACGAAAGCTGTGTTTAGAGAGTGTTTTACTCAATGAGGAGACGATTGTCGACAAAACCTTATTATTATTATTCGTTATTATGGCTTAAAATGCATTTTTTGTTTTATTAATCATTTATTTAATTATATACATAAAAGTTTGTGCCGAATACTTTCTGTTCTGGGTAATAACCAGGCAAAAATGTGCATAGAAAAAATTCCGCATTGAACTTTATCCCAATTAATCACGGGGAAATTTCAACAATTGTTTTCGAAAAATAGGAATATTCTTGCTTTTAATTAGCATTATTTAGTAATCATGGTCATTTTTAACAAGGCCTGGCTATACCCGGCCACGAATGAATGGTTTAGAGGTGTGACACCCATATTAATAATTGAGTAAGTTTAATTTTCGCACTGAATCTGAACAAAGTGAGAGAAAGAGGAAAAACATATTTCCCTGAAATTCAATAGAATTTATTTTATGGCAAACATTTTGAATAGTAATCTAATTATTAATTAGTAATTAACCTGATATTAAAATTTACTTTCATCAATCAAAAATTTTTAAGCCTCAACAAAAGCTACACTGGCATAATCCGTAGAAAAATTAAATAAAATACCCATTGTACGTTGAAGTGGAAACACCATTTTTCAATCGACTGATAGCATCGCATAATAATAATTATTGTATTTAATAACAATTCTTTTATCAAAACATTGCATTCATGGGTTTTAACCCATGATTATCGAGGAATCGGGCAAATTGATGACTGACTTTTGCATTGGTTATGCAATAATCAGTGGAAAATAAGTCCCAATTTTTTTCGCTCATTCATATAATCCATAAAAAGTACGGCAAAGACTTCGCTCAAGTCTTATCATTAGATGAGTTTTCGTGTCAAACGATAACAAAAACTTTTCACTGATTACTAATAAATTATAATTAATGTAAAATTCATACAATTATTTCACTGATGTTATATTCATTAGGAATTTTTGACACTAAAAATGTTGATATAATGCACAGAATATTCTGCGCTATTCTGTGCTGTTCTGTGCACAGAATAATGTTTTTCGGAGCGCAGAATAAATTTCATATACTCTTCGAGGCTCTTCTGATGCGACAAAACTAACAAAATATTTCTCTCTTTTGTTATCAAATAATTTCGTAATTTTTGAGATAATATTACAGAAAAATATTCCCATTTTATTCCTGATTAAACTTTAATTTGAAACGTCTAGCCATGATAAAAATGTGCCATGATTAATTCCAAAATAATGCCGTTTGATTGAGTGACCAATAAATTAATTTAAGAATCTGAGTTTTTTATAATTTTTAGCATGATAAAAAGTTACAGTTTGATTGAATTTATTTTTGATTTCAATCTAGCTCATATAAAATTTGCTAGATTAATTTTAAAATGTAGATTTATTTCGAGGCCATTAAACTAATCTAAGAATCTGAGTTTGTTAAAAATTTTTAGCATGATACAAAATTACAGTTTGATTGCAGGTAATTTTTAATTTAAATCTAACTCGTTTAAAATTTGCTAGATCAATTTAAAATAAATGTGGCAAATTTTGGGGCCAATAAACTAATCTAAGAAGCTGAGTTTGTTATAATTTTTCGCATGATAAAAAGTTACAGTTATGTGAATGTATTCCTGATTTCAATTTTAAAGACTGTAATTTCCAAAAGTTGAATAATGTCCATGATCAGATAAATTAAAGATTAATAAAATTGGCTCATATTGAAGTCATCCAATTATAATTTTAAAATTCAATCTTGCCCATTTGAAAAATAAGTTGACTAGATCAAATAAAAAGTTTCCATATTAATAAGTTTTGATTTTACGCAAATCACAGTTTAATCAGGATAAAAAAGTTACTGCCTTAAAAGATAATTTTCACTTCGAAAATTCAAATCAAAAAACTGTATTATTTAATATTTCAATAATATCCTAGATTAGTTCAATATGAAAATTTCCTAGCGGACTTATTGATTCATTCATTTTTCTATAATTAAATATGCCTGTTGCAAAAATGTTCTAGATTAAAATGAAGGCAAATAAGTAGTAAACCAAGAAACAGACCAAGAAATCAATTTTTAACTCGCGGCGTGTATACCTAAATAGTTACGCGGTTTGTATTGTGGATGACTAAATAAGTGATTTGCAAAGAAGCCGGAATCATGCTAACCAGGTCATTATGTCATGCGGTTATATTATCATCCAGCAGTAACTAGAGTTGCGCCATAAACTGAGCGTTTT
>JAQIXD010002188.1:0-11162 GCA_034699985.1 Minunthozetes semirufus | reverse complement strand
GATGAAGAAAAGTATTCCCTGTGCTATCAGCTCATCATTATTCAGACTCCAATTAGAATTTTTATTTCTTTCCGATTTATTGTCTTTGATTTCTTCATTACTAATGGATCCACAATCGGAATCATTTTTCTCGTTATCGATCATAAGTTGTATGAAATCTGAACTTTTATTCGCTATAAAATAAAAACCCATTTTGAGAATGAAAATCAAATGTTTATCAGAGATTACAGTTATTTTTGGTCCAATTCTTTCTTTCGGTGACTATTTTGTTGGTCAGATCATCGAAATAATTGACGGCATTGATGTCAAACGGTTCCATTTTGAAGAATCGGGCGATTCCAGGTAATAGATTTGAAATGGCATAACCGGCCGAACCATCCACTGCTAAGATCTTCTTTGCGTTTACCACAATCGGATTGTTTGGATCATTCACAGACTTAATGTTGATTCCATAGGCACAGGTACTGATCACATCCATAGCGAAGGCACCGAAATGTTTGCGCATATCTACCGTTTCGCCTGAATTTTCAAATAAAAAATTAAAAGACCTGGTATTAAGCAGAGGTATTACCTTTTTCTGCAAAAGTGTCTAAATTTTCAACAAATCTGTCTGCGATTTGGGAGATGTTGGACATCATTGCCCTCAATTTTCCCGAAGTAAAGGCTGGCGTTACCACAGACCTGATCCGTTTCCACTCTTCATCGCCTTTCATGAAGAATAAGGCCTTTTGTAGTTTGGAAGAACCCATATTCATATTAAAGTGATCGGGAAATATATGGAAGTCTTTTATTGTGATGTCCCGAATAAGATCCGGCTCATTAATGATAATCCATTTGTTGAACAGTATATAACTGCCATAGATTTTTCCATACTTTTTGTGATTCTTGGACATGTATTCCTCGATTTTGGAAAAAGTTGCCTCAAACTCTGGCCTGGATGGTCCTTTCACTCCATTTCTTGCCCAATATGTGAAGTGATTTATCAAATAACTATCAAATTTTGAATAATTTTAGTATTTGTTTAAAATTCATTTATATTTACCAAATAATTAATGTGAAAATTGCGATCAAAACCACAGAAAAAGAGATCAATTCAAACATTTTTGCGAAAATAATTTCAATGCTTTTTCACTACAGTTTTATAAATTAAATGACTTTTGACTTGAAGTAAACAACTTTATTAACTATTGAATAAGATATTACATTTCAATTACAATGAACTGATGACATTCAGAATCGAAAAATGACCCAGAATGACTTAATGATTGTCTTACATTTTGTTTCGCTTGTTATTTGTGATTAACCAATAAATTGTGTCAGATCACTGTTACAGTAGTTGAAGTTGTTTTTACTCATACCTGAGGTTTATCAGTTATTCCCCTCTTTGTCTGAAAATTAAGTGATAGCTTTTAGAGTTTCAAGGACTTCCATGATTGATGGTTCATATTTCAAATGAGTAAAATCTTATTTTAATTTATAATTCTTCATTAAAAAGTAGTTTCTAAATGAGTAAAATAGTTTTGTACATAAACGTGAATATTCTGTACAAAAATGGTATTTAATTTTGTCGTCTCTTTATATCCACTAAAACTTCTTTTGGTGTAAATAATATGTTTCCTCTGAAGTAATCGATCTAAAATTAATATAAAAAGTAATCATGGTAATAATGTTTGTTCTCTATTAGCATACTTTGAAACCAGGAGTAATTGTGAACTCAAACCGACTGATGATTTTTGCCAAACACATTCTCATCTCATTCTGTGCAAATCTCATTCCAACGCAAAGTCGAGGCCCACCACCAAACGGGATAAACGCATAGGGATGGTGTGTCGGCTGTAAAAATCTCTCGGGTTTGAACTGCTCTGGATTAGGGAAAAATTCTGGGTCTCTTTGGACAGCATAGGGTTGAATTTCAACTGTAGTCCCCGCGGGTATTATAATGCCTTTAATGACAATATTTTTAATTTAAATTATCATAAAAGTTGTGTAATATTACCAGTATTTCCAAGTTTATAGTCTTTATGACATTCTCTTTGCACTGCTATGAGAGGCGGCGCCAGCCGTAGAGTTTCGTTGATAACTGCATTCAAATACTTTAATTGACTTAAGTTTTCATAACTGAATTCTTCGGTTAAAGTCTTTAGTTCTTCGGCTAATCTTCGCTGACATTCAATATTTTGAGCCAAAAAATATAAGGAGTGAGACAGAGCAGCACTGGTTGTGTCATATCCGGCGATGAAGAAAAGTATGCCCTGTGCTGTCAATTCGTCGTTATTGAGAGTCCAATTAGATCTTTGAGTTTTATCGGGAATTATTGGTAAACTTTCGTTGACTTCTTCATCGCTGATGAAGTCATAATCGGAGTCATTCTTCTCGTTATCGATCATTAGTTGTATGAAATCAGATCTTTTCTTTGCTGTAAAATAAATTTTAGAAACTACCATGATAATACAAACTTTTAATTATATTTTACAGCTATTTTTGGAGGAATTTTTCCTTTCGGTGACTATTTTGTTGGTCAAATCATCGAAGTATTTGATGGCATTGATATCAAACGGTTCTAAATTGAAGAAGCGTGCGATAGGAGGCGCGAGGACTGAAAGTGCATAACTTAGCGAACTGTCCACCGATAATATCTTCTTTGCGTTGACCACAATGGGATTGTTTGGATTATTAACTGACTCAATTTCTATTCCATATGCACAGGTACTGATCACATCCATAGCGAAGGCACCAAAATATTTGCGCATATCTATCGATTCCTCTGATTTGGTAAACATTTGATTATTTTTTGATAACTTAAGACATATTCATATAAACCTTTTTCGGCAAAAGTTTCCAAATGTTTGACAAATTTGTCGGTAATGTGTGAGATGTTGGACATCATTGCTCTCAATTTGCCTGAAGTGAAGGCTGGCGTTACTACAGACCTGATCCGTTTCCACTCTTCATCGCCTTTCATGAAGAATAAGGCCTTTTGTAGTTTAGAAGATCCCATATGAAAGTAGTAGTGATCAGGAAGTATATGAAAATCTTTTGTCATAATATCGCGAATTAGGTCCGGTTCGTTCACAACAAAGAACTTTCTTGTGGGCAAATAACTGCCGTATACTCGACCGTATTTTTTATTGAAATTCATTATAAACTCATGAATATGAGAGG
Organism: Minunthozetes semirufus; assembly: GCA_034699985.1. NCBI lineage: Eukaryota > Metazoa > Arthropoda > Arachnida > Sarcoptiformes > Punctoribatidae > Minunthozetes > Minunthozetes semirufus. Next base: position 8,000 of record JAQIXD010002188.1, on the reverse strand, counting down.
CCATCCCCTCTGGGTGAATTCTCCATGGTCCATTTACTCCTCTTCTTCTCCAATATGTGAAGTGGCGAACTAACCAACTATTTTCATCAAAAATCAGTCAATTTTAGTGAATCAATATAACAAGGTTAAATCAAACTTACAATGAGGTTAATGTAATAATAGCGATAAATATAGAGGTAATATAATTGAACTGGATCATTTTTCAAATCAAATTAAAATTTGGGCAAAACTCCGTTCAAATTGTAGTTTAATTTAATTATCTGTTGTTTAATGAAATCTCATTCAATCATTTATTGATTTTCAATATTTTCTAAAACCAATTCAACTCTCGAAGAATATAAATTTAAGATTAGTTTGATTACTGATCACTTATTTGCACTTAAAGCTAGTATATTTTAGTGCACTTGAGTACTATTGTATTAATAAGGATATTGACTTTTTTTGTATTTTGAATTTAATATTTCACAACGAAATAACTTTTAGAGTTTACATCTTCAGACAGATATGACTTATCTCTTGTTATCATTCAATTAAAACTTAATTTCTATGGCATTGATAAGTAACCTTGGATTTTTATTTCAAAGTCAAATTGATTCATTTTCAACATTTTAATGATTTTGTTATATTAAATTTAAAAATGTGATTGATCATGTTAGAAATGCTTAGTATCTTCGATAACCTGGTTTATTATTTTTATCTAGCAAAAAACAATTTATTCAAGTTAATTTCTTTAAGTTTCGAGAAAAATAAACAAAATTTGTCATGGTAGACCAACTCTTTAAAAATACGATTTTACGCATTCATAAGAATTGAAATAATCCTGAATAAATAGCTTGCATTTGGAATTATTCGATTAAAATGCAATGAATTTTATAATTCATTCAGAGTTTTGTTAATAAAATAAAACTCAAACAAATATTTGACTAAAATTCAAAAGAATTGACACTTTTTTCAGTGAATGAATTCATTGAAATTATCTGAATAAATACATACTTTGACAAAGACTTACAATGACCTTGTTTACATTAACTAGAAAAACGTTTGCACTAATATAACTGGTCTTTGAATTCTGAAGTCAAACGTTGAGTACTTTTTGACACAGAATCTGAGCTAATCTTCAGATTTATTCTGTGATTCAATCGTTTGAGACATAAATCAAGAGAATTATGAATCGACTGATAATCGCAAGTCTTTTGCTTTTGTTTGGCTTCTGTTGCGCCCAAAAGATGTCACAGAAGTTGATCCAAAACAGTCCCATTATGCAGATCAAGAAGTCTGTGGACAAAAAACTCTGTTCCCAAGAGGACTACTCGGAAGAAGTGGTTAAGAAAGTTGAAGACTGCGACCAATTTGACCCTCACTATAAAATTGACGTAAGAATTTGCTCCATAAGATTGGTCTTAATTTCAATTTGATATTGTTTCAGATGATGTATAGGGAGTGCCAGGATTTGTTACCTAAAGGAGAGCTTAATTGGAATGAGCGAAGAAAGTTCAATTGCAAGGTGATTTACTGGGTGTTCTTTATTGACAAGTTTTCTAAGAATTTTGATATTATTTTTCAATGAATAGATCCGAGAATGTTATGAACAGAAGTATCAATCGGCGGAATATAACCAAACTATGGCTGAGATCAGGAAACTCTCTGACTTCGAGATTGAGAAGAGACAAATCCAAAAATTCGTAATTAGCAAGATATTTCTAAAATTCAATATTTTATTTTAATCGATTCTCAAAATACAATTTTCAGGAGTGTTTGGAAAAAGTCTTGTAATTGACGTCTAAATTGAGAATAATATGGAGGATAATATCGAAACCACTTTTCATTTATTTATAAAATTTTATTGAATTTAATTCAAAAACTCTTTTCATTGGAAATAATCGGAAATTTTTAATTATTGAATAAAAGTTATTAAAAAAATCAATATTTGATTCTTTGAGCAAAAATAGAGGAAATGTTCTCTACTTTTGTCTGACAATTGAAATACTTTATTTTTGGGTCACTTTTAATTGATTTTGATTCTTCCTGGATTGAAATACAAAGTCCATCGACGGTTATAGTGAATCACTTCTGGGAAGTTATTCCTCTCGTCATTTTCTAATCGTCTGATAACCTGAACATTTTATAGCAAAGTCATAAAAAGGTTAAACTAAGTTCCAAAAGTATTGAGCTTACAGTTTGGATTAAGTGATCAAGGTGTTGCTCGCATGCATACTGAGCAATGGTGTGGCTCAAGGCTCGTCCAAAATAAGAGAATCCGGTCAAAGGAGAATAGAAGGACTCTTGACCTGCAATTAATGTTAGTAAATAAAAATAGGAATATAATTCAGATATAATTAGATTCGATCACTTTGGTACCTTCTGAGCAGCTATAGATGACAGTAGTGTTTGTGTTAGTGTTGATCCAATCCTTTTTGAAAACTGTGATCTTATTCAAGAGAGTAGAACTGACTTGACTTAAATCCAATATCTTATCGCAATTTCCTAATAATAAAAGAACACTTTATTCATGTTTTTTGGTCGAGCATGGTGATGGTCTAAACGGGTCAAAACTTGTAAAAACTTACGGCTACGGCAACAATTGAAAATATGGACTTTAGGTCTTCCCTTAAAATTAGTGGCCTTTTCTTCGGAAAACTTATCGATTAAGTGAGGAATCGGAATAAAGTCCTTTGGGTTTCTCTCAACAGTAGCTCCGCAAAAGAGGCCGTCCCCTCCATGACCCATTATAATTGTGACTAAAGCATTATTTCCCTGATACTTCTCATTAGTGGCCACTTCATCGAATATTTTATCGATTTGACTGCAGGTCTTTTTCTTTTCCACTCTTAAATTGAAATACATTTGAGTGAAAACAGAGGCCAACTGTTTAGCCTCCGGTTCCAGAGCCATCTCATTGAGGATTATGAGACAAAGTCCCCTTGGTGATGACTCCATCTCAAACCGACAGCTCCCACCCGATCGCAAGACGTCTGTTTGTCGCACCGGCAGGTACTCAGAGGTCTCGTATTCAATAAACTCTTCACTCTTATTGAACTTTTCGAGAGCATCTGCCACATGATTTTGGTGGTATTTCCTCAACAATTTAGCAAGGTAATATACCGGCTCTCTTTCCTCCGTAAACTTCAATAATATGAAGCATTTTTGTGCGTCTGTGTTACCAAGTTCCTTTTAGAATGGAAGGTGTGGTCAATGAATATAGGAATCGCTATGAATTTACCTTAAGAGCTGGCATTAGATCTTTGCAGGGATTGTTGATGTCTTCGTAGAGCTCTTCCAGAATTTGTTCGCTTAAATACATTTCTTTATAGACCTTATTGAATGAGGTCTTTATGAATTTGTTTCGACGACTTGGTTGCTCCATTACTAGGACTCTCTTTTGAAGAATAGTTAGCAATAAATGACTGACTCTTTGGTTTGTTTTTATTCACTCAAATGATTAGTTATTCAAAGAGTATTTCACATAAACAGCGAAACACAACTTTTAACTTATATTAAACCCCACTATTGTTTAGAAAATTTATAAATTTCTACCACTTTTATTCTCTTATTGAATTTCCGGTAAAATGATTAAATTTGGAAAAGATTTATTTTCCGGTAGATCGAGTGGTCAAAATAAAATTAGATTGTTAATTAAGCTAACTTGGATAATTATAAACAGTTAACCCTTGAATACCAACAGCCATTTCATAACCATTTGGTAAGAGTTAGTACATTTACATTGAGAAGAAGATAAGATAATAGTAATAATAATTTATGTTATAAACTTCATGGTAAGTTTGTGGAAAATTTTTGTGTTGCACTAAAAACATTACTCATTATTTGTTTTGACGTTTTTTTTCTTCAAAATTTGTCCCAACGGTAAGTCCGCGGAAGATGTCCCACATGATCTAAAACAATAGTAACAAGAGCATTACCTTCCTGATACTTATTATTAGTGGCTACTTCATCGATTTGTTTTTGAGGAAATTGGGACAGCCAGGGAAGTTTTAATATATAAATATTCCAGGGAATTTAAATCAATTTATTTATTTAAATCGAAATCAGTTTCAATTTATTTATCAAATTTTTATTGAATTTAATTCAAAAACTCTTTTCTTTGGAAATAATCGGAAATTTTTAATTATTGAATAAAAGTTATAAAAAATCAATATTTCATTCTTTGAGCAAAAATAGTGGCACTTTTGTCCACCACTTTTGAATAGCAATTGAAATGCTTTATGTTTGCTTCACTTTTCAATTAATTTTGATTCTTCCTGGATTGAAATACAGAGTCCAACGACGGTTATGGTGAATCACTTCTGGGGAGGGCTTATCCTTTTCTTTTTCTAATCGTCTGATAACCTGAACATTTAATAGCAAATTTATGAATTATATCAAGACTAACCATGTTAAAAAAATATTGAGCTTACAGTTTGGATTAGGTCATCCAGGTGCTGTTCGCATGCGAACTGAGCAATGGTATGAGTGAATGCTCGACCAAAGTAAGAGAATCCGGTCAAAGGAGAATAGAATGACTCTTGACCTGCAATTAATATTTGTAAATAAATATGATCTAGATCATTTTGATACCTTCTGAACAACTATAGATGACAGTAGTGTTTGTATTAGTGTTGACCCAATTAGACTTGAAAACAGTAATCCTATTCAAGAGTGAGGAACACAATAAATTTATATCCGAAATCTGTTCGCAATTTCCTAATCGGCAAACAATACTTAAAATTTGTTTTTTGATTGAACATGGTGATGGTGATGGTGATGGTCAAAACTTACGGTTACGACAGCAGTTGAAAATATTGATTTTAGGCTTTCCTTTAAAATTAGTGGACTTTTCTTCGGAAAATTTGTCGATCAATTGTGGGATCGGAACGTAATCTTTCAGATTGTTCCCGAAAGTTGCTCCACAGAAGAGGCCATCTCCGCCATGACCTATTAAAATTGTGACCAATGCATTACCGTCCTCATACTTTTCACTAGTGGCCACTTCATCGAATATTTTCTCTATTTGTTTGCAGGTCTTTTTCTTTTCCATTCTTATTGTGAAATACATTTGAGTGAAAACAGAGGCCAACTGTTTAGCTTCCGGTTCCAGATCCATCTCATTGAGAATAATAAGGCAAAGTCCCCTTGGTGATGACTCCATTCCAAAACGATTGGTCCCACCCGACCGCAAGACGTCTGATTGTCGCACCGACAGGAACTCAGAGGTCTCGTATTCAATAAACTCTTCACTCTTATTAAACCTTTCGAGAGCGTCTGCCACATCGCCTTGCTCGTATTTCCTTAACAATTTAGCAAGATAATACACGGGTTCTCTTTCCTCCGTAAACTTCAATATAATGAAACATTTTTGTAGGTCTATGTTGCCAAGTTTCTTAAGAGAAGGATCTGGTTAATTAAAATAAGAATTGCTATGAACTTACCTGAAGCGTTGGCATTAAATCTTTGAAGGGATTTTTGGTGTCTTCATAGAGCTCTTCAAGTATTTCAGAACTCAATTTCATTTTTTCAAATACTTGGTTAAAGGAGGTCCTTATGAATTTGTTCCTTCTACCAGGTTGTTCCATTTTTAATACTCTTTTGAAAAACAGCAACAGATCCCCAAAAATAACTGAGACTGGTTTTTGTTTTTATTCACTCAAATGATTAGGTAATCAGAGTATAGTTATGAAAAAATGGTGAATCGCTACCACTTTTATTCTCTTTTTGAATTTCCGATAAAATAGTGGGAAAAGATTTATTGTTTTCCAGTAAAGTTAAAATTAGATAACTTTTAATGTGGATTATTATAAATAGTGAACCCTTCAATACTAACTACCATTTCATAGCCATTAGGTAAGAGTTAGAACATTTATATTGAGAAGAAGATAAGATAAAGATAATTTCTTTATTTCATAAAGAATTTCAGTGAGATGTTCTGTATTAGTATTTTTTGTTGTACTCTAACAAACATTGATTACTCATTATTTGTTTTGAGGTGTTTTGGTTTTACTTGAATTCCTGTAAATTAAAGGAATTTCAAGAAAACTTTGAAAACAGTTCCAAAAAACCAATTTTACTGAAAATCACAAATGATTTAACCCCTTAGTAAATCAATGCAAAATAACAGAGCAGGATCAAATAAATTTTAGATTCAAACCATATAATTAATGATGAAATAGATATTAATATAAATTTTAAATTTTTTCACAAAATATTTTTATTTCAATAAAAAAAATAATCCGAATGGAAATAATATGTTGTAATAACTTTGGTAATAGTTGTTGAGAATAACTTTGAAGACTATCAAGCAATAGGTGAATTTACAACTTAACAAATGGACCAAAATAACATTAGTTGCTAAGCAACACAAAAAATAATTTCTTAAAAATTCAAATTCTCTTAAATTTATTGTGAATTCAAAGCAAACAAATTGTCTTTCAATCGACCAAAAGATGTCTATCAAAGGATTTGATACACTTTTGATCAGGAATTGGGTTTTCTTTCGATTTGTTGCGATTGGAGAACACGTTTCTGGAAGACAACAACTGATTCAAACAATTAAAACATTAATTCTTATATTTTGTTTAGTTTCGGCTCTTTTCAGACAAATCATATATTTGCACCATGTTCAAAATGGAAGACTTCCTCTCTATTTCTTTGATATATTGCAATATATTGGAGGCATTTCAGAGATGGTATATATTGCAGCATCATTTGTCTTAATCTTTAATTTAACAGTTATTTACTTGATGAATTTTGGAAATAATTACCAATGGTTTGAAATAATAAAGAGATTGAGTGTTCAATTGCCTAATTCATCATTTTTATTCAAAAATCAAGCGATCGAAAGAAAATTTATTCAAAGAATTAGAAAAATAAAAATATTTGTCGAATACTTCTTATTTAACGCATATTTAATGGCAATTATTTATTCAATTTCAACTCTCATAATTTATTTTGAATTGAAACACCTTGTTACTTATGGAATTCCTACTGTAATCTTATATTTGGTTTTATTTCAAAATGTCTTTTCAGTAATTAGTCATTCGTTTGTCTATTATTACACAATTTGTTATTATTCGAGACTAAAGTTTCAAGAATTCAATTCAATTTTAACTGAAAAGATTAACTCAAATATATTTTTAAGTCATAGGAAAATGAATGATCTAATGGTGTATCATAATCAAATTTGCTCTGAAGTTAGGATAAATAACAAGTTTTGGAGTCAATATTATGCAGCATTTTTATACACAATAATCCCATTACTTCTTATTATGACCAATCTTTTAACCTTCAAAAGAATACAATTGTCTGCGTATTTGATAATAGTATTTATCGATATTTGTTATACTTTTTCACTTTTGACCACAAATCTGATCACAGCTTCAATTAATACGGAAACGACTAAAACATATCATTTGTATCACAATTTTTACGTTCAGTTCAATTCTTTGATGAATTTGAGCGCAAAAATCAAAGTAATTATAAATTATTTGTTTCTTTACTCTTATTTATAATTAAATCATTTCAGTTGATAAATACGATGAATAGAGTCGGAACAAATAAGTATACTCTGTATGCAATTGGGTTTAGTTGTGGCAAACAATTTGTAATAACAAAGAGGAACGCATTATCGGTATGTCTTAAAATTGTGGATTATTTTCATTTGTTACTATAATTACTTCTATTAACTTTTATAGATGTTATTGGTTTCCATGCGATTCTTCCTATTTACCCATAAATTTGCCATGTCCATTCAAAATAATAAATATATTGAATAAATAACAGTTTTCAAAGAGATTCGCAATTGAGGATACTTAAGCCTTAATCACTTTTTATTTGAATTAAGTTTCATTAAATTTTACCAATTTTGAATAAATCAGGCATAGCCAAGGGGGGGAATAGCCTAAAATCCCCCCTGAGTCGGAAAAATCCGACAATTCCCCCCCTGAGATTTGGGAAAAAATAGAGGAAAAATCGGCCAAAATTGACCACCCCCCAAGGAAAAGTCAGCAATG
>JAQIXD010002187.1:0-11162 GCA_034699985.1 Minunthozetes semirufus | reverse complement strand
TTATGGTAAAACATAGTTTATTGGAGTTAAGGCTGAACTGCTTGTTTAGTGCATTAAAATAGAGAAATGTTTTGACATTACTTTTTAGTTCTTGATTTCCAGCAGATGGCAGATCAGTGAAACCTATTTCCTCACAATTTTATCAAAAAAAAAAAAAAAACAGAAAATAATTAAAATTCTGAACAAAATTACATAAAGTCAAAAATACATTCAAATGATAGAAGTTATAAAACTCTTGAAATGAATGATAGGACCATATATTAGGTCAGTTAGTAATGAACAAAAGAACCCATATTTTGATTATTGAATATCTTTATTGTAATTTTATTCACTTTTATCGGTTTAAAAGTCAATTAAAATGAGAATTAATTTTACAAAATGTTTATAAAATACAATCGTTTGAGATGTTTAGCATCGCCTCAATTTTCTCATAGGTTTCCAGAGAGGAAGCATACTCTTCAAGGCTTTGGAATAGTTCCTGAGACGACCAGAATGTTGTCTATAAAGCGATTTATTAATTTGATTTAATTGATTGATTCGGATTATATTTTGCATCATCTTTTGCTGCTGTGATATCTGATTGTACTGTGTTTTTAACGACAGTTTTGACAATTTAATTGAATTCCAATTAGAATTAGAAGACATTATCGACAAAATCCCAAATGAAATGAGCAAACAATTAGTCAAATATTTAATTATAATTTAACTTTAATTTTGTTTATTTACTCAAAACATGTGTTAAATACAGAATACATTTCAACAAATATTTACGTCAAAACACATCTCAAGTGTTTTGCATTGAATTACATTAAAATTATTGTATTAAAAGTGAGCGTAAGTTATGTCCAAAATATTTGTTTATTATTTTCATCAAAACAATAACTTTGAAGAACAGTTGAATTTTGACAGATTGTCCGCAAGTTTTCCTTCTTATTCAACCATTTTATGCTTATATCGCAGTTGTCTTTTGGTTCAATTGTCGAGATATGTATCGTCAAAACTTAGTAGATTATGACCATAAGCCCCAATCCCACCACTTTGGCGCAGAGGCCTCAATGCCGGCCCATTCTTCTTACCCACAAAATGCAACACTTAATGAAAGGGTCAGATCTGACCAAAGAGTGAATCACCCAAACAGACTGACGAAGAACTTTCCGGATGTATTCGTCAAAGAATTCATTTGCGATCAAATAATACAAACGATTGGTTCTAATAATGAATTCAAATTCTTCTGCTTTTATTGCAGTAATTATTTCAAAGATATCGATAAAGTGAGAGAACATGTCCTCATTGAACAACACAATAATGTCAGTAACTGTTTGTCACTATCTATTTGTTCCAAAATAATATGTCTTCTGTTTAACAGATGAGAGGAAAAGTCAGATATAATAAAGGATTGAATAAAAGGTTTACAATTAAATCAATTAATGGCAAAGACTTGGAATATCTCTCAGAAAAAGGTTCGAATCTTGACTTTCATTGAAATCCATATAATATTGTATTCAATAGAAAAACAAGAAATGATTTTCCAAGAATTGGATCGAATACCTAACGATCAAAAACACTTTTACGTCAGAAGAGGAATACGACTAATGAATGTGATCGGAGAGTACGCCTACTATTGCAGAGTCAGTTCCCATTTATTTGTTTTGAATGTCACTAATAGCTGTTCCCAATAGATGTGTGAAAAACCAATTTCTTCGTTCACTTTAATCGCCAATCATTTGGATACAGAAACGCATCAGAGGTTAGAGAACAGAACAGATCTCTCATCTTTGGTAAAAGAGGGTAAACACGAGTTACCAATAGTTGGTTTGCAATTCATCATTGAGTATAACAACAGTTCAATGAATGAAATCATATATAAATGCAGTTTCTGTGATGTCTTTAAAAATGCGGAACAAATGTATTCCCATTTATTTGATTCCAAACATCGAATCAATGTTTTGGTAATTCATATGAAAACTCATTTCAAATGATTTACTCATAAATTGTTTAATGAATTTCAGAATAAATTGGAAAACACTAACTATCAGTATATGTCTGAAGAAGACTTGAATACAAAGATCAATGAATGGCATAAAAAGATAGGAATGGGTTTTGTAACTGAAACAAAGGAAACCCCAAATATGAATGGATATAGTTTGGGCTCCAGTATGGAACAGCTCAGAGCCATATTCGGCTCATTCCGCCCCAAATCATGTGATTCTATAGAAAGTCTGTTTGCGGTTAGAATCAGGAGTGAATCGGAGGCCAATAAAGTGCTCGAAATCATTGAATCGATAAAAAACGCTTCAATTAAATACCATAACCACAAAAACGAACAAAATTCCAATCATTTCCATTAAAAGTCATTAAAAAAAGTTATTTATTTCTAAATTGAAAAAAAATTCATTTCTAGTAAACGTTTTCCAATAAAAAATCATTTCATTGAATCAAAACTCTTTTTATGAATCGATTAATTGATAATAATATTGAGTTTCATTTCTGAATAATTAGTGGAAATCAATGATCAACACATTATTCAGTGTCTTTTCATCTGGTTATGTCAAATAACAGCTGAAGAGTGAGTATAACCTCGAAAATCTCATTGATATGAGTGATATCATTGATATTATTACTCTTCATATCACTGATATGAATCACTCAGAATGAGTGTCATTGAGTGGTAGGGATTTAGTATTCAATGAATGTTTTTGTGATTTCATCATTTGTTTGTATTTGTGTTGACATTCATTGAGTGCGCATTCAATGAGTGATTCATTTTATGCGCAAAACATCATAAAATAGTAAACAAAACAAATGATTAGCAAATAATCGTATGTTTATTGTCATGTAATCCACTTTTTAATCATCTTATGATTAAAGTTCTTCAGAGTTATGACTCGAGTTTTGGCTTACTTGAGGTCAGTCTTCGAGATTCAGTGTAATCAACGACAGCAACAAAGTGGTCACCGACTGTTTCGTCAGTCATTTCATTCATACCAATCACACGAATCGAGTGACAGACAGTTGACATCTCAAGAAGTTGCCAACGCTTTGAGACCATTCATATTTGTTGTACATCCGGACAGGTTCTGGAAATACCCCAAAGAAAGGGATACAAACGAAGACTCTCTGAAACAACTAAACGCATACATCGAAGATGCCATTGAAATGAGACAAACAAGTGATCAAAGAATCACTTTCTTTATCAGAGAAGACATCAGAGATAATGAAAAGCCATTAAAAGAGAATAAAAATGAGACAAAAGTTTCGTTAAAAGAAATTAATATAAATTTGTTTCGAAGAGAAAATATCAATAAAATAGTCCACAAAATACTCTCTGAGTGTAAGCTATCGACAGATTATTTGCTGAAAATCGGAAAACTACCGAAAGTCACACCAAATGACAGACAAAATACCACTAAAACTGGCTTTGATTTCAATAACGACAATAAGAAGTATGGCTTCCAATCCAAGAAACCGAATGAGTTCTGGTATAATAGCAAACAAAATGTTGAATCTGATCCAGAATTCCAAGAATTTGTTGATTTCATTGAAAAGAAGAAAATTGAGAAAAACCTAAAGGAATGGCTCCGAGAAAACACTGATTTAGCGACCGCTCGACTAAAGACAAGTGAACCGATTCGACAGGAATTGAATCGATTGAACAATGAATTGATTGAAGAACTCTTTTTGAAACAAATCATTTGGAAAGACTGTGGTTGGGGTGTCTCTCATATTAGGGGTGCCCTCAAGAGTTTGAATACATTGAGACAACAGCACAGAAAAGACTTCGATTCCCTTAACGGACGAACCCTTGTTTTCGGGCGACAATCGGGGGTCACATTTGACGGACACGTAATCCTAAATATAGAAGACGTTCGAAGCAATTGGTTGGATATGATTCGCAATATTAAGAGCTTTGACTCAGATCTGAAGAAACTACCATTTTTTGAGAGCGCACTGTCCGGTGCTTTGCGAGGCATTCAAATAGACCACAGAAAGTTCAGACCCGCACTTCTCGTCAAAAACTATAGCAAACAACTCGAGAAACTCACGTTAGCTCTCGTAGAGTACATCGCTATAAAAGGCTTTCCTCGCAATTGGCCGCCAACTCTCGATTATTACCAATTGGTTGTCGAATGCGAAGCCGGACCTCTAATGCTATCACCGACGGGACAGTTCATAGTCCCCGCCTCGTGTCCGGCGTTTCTCTTATTTGACTTTATGTCTGATAATATGTTTAAGTCTCGACTCTTAAGAGACATGTATTTGAACTTTAAATCTAAAGAAGGAAAGGCTGTCGACGAGTGTTTAACTTCTTTAGGACTGAAATCAATTGAAAAGGACGATAACGTGACGCCTGACCTCATGATTGAGTGCTGCCATAACCTAATCCTAAATAAGGATACGATTTCACCTCTTTTAAGGGATTGTCGTCTTCGAGTATCTCATTATTATTCAGTCCTATTAGACGGAGAGATATGTATTCCTTGGAATTTTCGAGCTTAGAATAGCACAGAATAAGAGTTTCTCATAACTAGACTTATAGAATCTGTAAATTCAATATAATTTTTAAAAACAAATTCTTACAATTTCACCATGCTGGTTTATTCTTCAAATTAGTTCGGTCGAAAATATCTATTAAATTGCATTAATTAAAAATTTAACTGAAATTAATGGAATCCCATGACTCGTATAGAATCTGTAAATTCAATATAATTGAAAAAACAAATTCTTTCAATTTCACCATGCTGGTTTATTCTTCAAATTAGTTCGGTCGAAAATATCTATTAAATTGCATTAATTAAAAATTTAACTGAAATTAATGGAATCCCATGACTCGTATAGAATCTGTAAATTCAATATAATTGAAAAAACAAATTCTTCTAAATTCAGGGATAGCCAAGCTCGGCCGACTCAGGGGGAGGGATAAATGGGTTATTTTCGGAAATCTCAGGGGGGGTTTAGGGGAGGAAAAAATGGCGGCCAAAATTGGCGGGAAACGGCCATTTTGTTCTAAATTACTGGTCCTACCTACTACTTAAACGGTAAAATCAGTTTAAATTGAGTTAATTATAACAAATCCAATTAAATTAACTAAATCTATTGAAATAACAACAAGACAAAATGCTGACTTTTCCTTGGGGGGAGGTCAATTTTGGCCGATTTTTCCTCTATTTTTTCCCAAATCTCAGGGGGGATTTTAGGCTAATCCCCCCTTGGCTATGCCTGTCTAAATTCATCTCTAGTCGTGTAAATATCCCTGAAATAACTTTAAACCCAAAAACATTTTTTGTTTTAAAGATTTTATTGAAAATAAAGTTTTGCTTTGAATTCAAAAACAAAAATAAAATTTCTTTAATTATAACAATTTGTTTGAAATTCTCTCCAATTTTGGCGACCCTTTACTCCAAGAGGAACGTTGTTTCGATTAAGTAAATGTCGTGTAACACTTGTAATAAAGTGGAATGACTCCAGGCCTGTATCGGACAACTGTCAAAACATTGCTTTCCCTCACTATTTGTGAGTTCAGGTAAACCAAACCAATCGCTCGATTCGATGAACTGAAAGTGATTTGAAAGTAATTTCTCGGTAGAAGTAATGCTTTGCTTTGGGTTATCACTAAATTTAAGTAAAGCCTCCAAATAGTAGCCCAACGGCCACAACCACTCCTATAATGAAAAGATTAATATCATATTATAAACCAAAAACCCATTGAAAACCTTGAAAAGCTTTTGAGAGCCTACCGGTCCGTTGTGGTAATTGGCGCCGTGTGCTAACTGTACGTCAAATGAATCGTTGCTATTGTCATAGTCTCCGAAGTATTTCAAATCGCTTTTAAATTAATTTAAATTTGAGTAAAGAATACGATATTTAATCAAATGAGACAAACCTTGGGTCCAAAGTCTTGACACCGAGCGGTCCGATCAATACTTTCCCAACAATTTCTAGTGCTTTTTGAGCCTTTGATTTTTCAAAGAGATCGGGAGCGACAGCCATTGCAACTAAAAAGTTGGGTCTCAGCTGATAATCCATCCATTGAATGGTTGCTCCCAACGTATCCTTATATATGTTCCTTCGGTTTATCAGATCTTCTTTTGATTCTTCAGAGATATAGAAATGCTTTTCGAAATTCTTTAGTATTTTGAGACTCCAATCCTTGTAAGTGAACTTATTTCCGTCCTTTTCGAGGACTCCATCAAAAGGATATTCATTCCTTTCAAACAGTTCTGACAGAAAAGTAATGACAGATTTGCTCAGACCTATAAGTTCTACTGCCGACCCATCTCTAGGAGTACTGGGATAGCCTTTATTGCCAGCCTTTTGAGAAGAACCCATTTTGTCCATCCAAGTGCCACAATTCCATCGATTGCCGCCATAAACAAAACCAGTTTCACGCGAAACACCAACTGTTATATGGAATCCTATCAAAGATAACAATTATAGAACAGGTATTGAGTTATTTAAATGAGAGATACCCTCATCATTCATATGCTCATCGATTTGTTTGCCGGCATTTCTTTCGCGGAAATCAATTCCATCGAAATGTCTTTGAATGGCCTCTTGAATAGTATCTGAAAGCGGCTCTTCTTTCATGTTATCAGCGCTGAGAAGTGCTGGCGAGTCGTCCGTTGGATACAACCTTCTGACCGGTTCTTTCAAAAGGTCGGCACCATTTGGCACAAGAAGGCAGTAATCTTTGATAGCCTGAAGCCACCACCAAACTGCGTCTCTGGCATTATATCGGGCATTCTTCCCGCCATCCAATAGATTAGGAATCAATCCGTGTCTTAGAGTTCCAGCGAAACCAAGAATTATATGTTTGGCTTCAGTGAATCGACCCGTCAATAGTAGCAGACCCTTAAGTGCAATAAATGTGTCCCGACCCCAACACTTCATATATCCAGAACTGAAATGAGGCAGACCTGCAGCCATAGTGGCTAAAAGCTGGCTCTCATCGACTACTTTAGGCGATAGTGGGGGCAAAACAGCAGTTTTATTAGTTCCGATCAAAGCTATACCTCCCAAAGCCAAGAGTTGAACGAATCGCGAACCCTTTCTAACAAAATTCGAAGATTTAGACCAAATCTGATCCAAAAGTAAAACATAAAGTTTTGTAATAACAGAATCGAAATATCGTGGAATCAGATATCGCGGTAAATGAGACAAAGAAGTGAATGCATTCGACAACCACTTAGAGAGTGGTTTAGTGTTTGAGTTTTTCTCCAATCGATCGCTCATGTAATCCATTAACCAATTGCCGTCTCGAAGATTACCACATAGAGGATGACCTGAAAGGTAAAGACAAAATATAGTGAATCATTGAATTGCGATAATATTGTGGAATCAATACCCAAATCATTATTAGTTCTGATGTGTCTTAAATAGTAGACAATACTCGCAATTCCGCAGTAATTCATTTTACCGATTCCTCCCAATTCATAAGCGCCACCCTTTATATCATCTGCTTCTTCGTGATTACAACGAAATAATACAAAATTAAGATCATTGAGCGATAATTTAGAGACAATTGATTCGATTTCACTCTCAGTTTCATCAAATTTACTGATCGTTTGATTGATCTCTTGTAGAGCTTTGAGATGTGGTTCAGTCATCGATACTTTGAATGCAATGACCGAAGAGTAGGGAAAGTGAGTGAATATAATTTCATTGGAATCACCGACTTTTATGGCTCTAATCATTTTACTATCATCTGTCTTAAGGTTAGTCTTAAGCTCTGATCTAAACTTTGAGTAACCATTGATTAGAGTCTTGTGGCGAACAAAACTGGAATCAGGTTTTCCTGTCATTCGAGTCTCGAACAGTATTTTATCGATAGTGCCGTCAATTCTGAGCGGAACCAAAAATCCAGTTGAGTTTGGATCCATCGGCTTCTTGAAGGCAGTTCTGGCCACCAAAACAACAGACTCGTGAGTATGTGGATTATGTCGGGTCACCACAACTGTGTCGTTATCTCTCTGATCTACAAACTGATGACTATAACCATTAACTGCTAACCATTCGTGAAGTTTATTGAATTCTCGCTTAGATTTGATGATTCCGGTGTCAATGGAAATCCCTTCTGAAGAATAACTTCTTAAAATCTATTTAAATAATTTAAGTAAATACCGAAGGGTTGGTTTGGATCCCATGCTCTGTACTGACGCTCTTCGTTGACAACATTGATGTGATGCGGAACTAATTCATCAAATCCTCGATTAGAGCCAATCGCTGAACACGTCATTGAAACCAAAGCCGCTGACGGCAACGGATCATAAGCTGATCGGCGAATGATTGGGGACTCGTTGTCATGAGTGACGTCAAAGAATATTGCGTGACATACACTCGGCCTCAATGGAAGCACCAGATATTCAGAGGCTCCGCCACTCAAACGCTCTTTAAAATAAATTAATCTTTTATTGCAATGTTTTTGTCACTCTATTTACAAACCGGGAGGGAATGCTCCGATGGGTTCGCCGCCAAACCTATAGACCTGTCGGCCTAAATCATGTGAGTCGTGCGCAGACAACGCCTCCCGAATCAGTGAATTTATTCCCAATTTATTAACGAAAATATTGTCAATTGATTCGTGAGAAGTGAATAACTCAGCGATTAAATAGATGTTGGGATTGACCCGTCGGGCGCAGTCCAGCATATATTGTGCCACATGTATAGGAGTCGAGTGACAATTGTCAAGACGTAAGCCGTGAAAAATGGTAGCCATTTGTGTCACATACTTTTCCATGTGAGTCCACAAATAAGGACAGTCATGAGGACAGGCACCAAACCTGAGTTTGACAGAATCGCCCCACGCTATCAGCTCTCGTCGAAGATATACATTACTTCCTTTAAATTCAATTAAAACAGAATTAGACACAACTCCTACCGAAATATTCCTAACCTTTTTCAGCGAAATTCCTGAGCGGGTCGTCTCCCATAACCCATCCGTTGTGAGCCATCAGATATTGTGAAGTATTGTCATTGAAAACCAGCTTTTCTTCGTCCATCAAATCAAGATCTGATCCGTGATGAGTGAAGTAATGCCAAACAATTGGTTTGTTTTTGGCCACTGCTTTGTATTTTGGTCCCCAACTGTCGACCCTCTCATAGCGGACTGTCTTAATGACATTCTCGATGGCATCCGATAAGTGAATATTAATCTCTTTTTTGATGCTTTCATTAAGAACTGTAAGTTTATGTCTTATGTTCTCAAGTGACCACTCAATCCATTCCTCTTCGTTGTCATAGAAGTCCACTTCATTGCATACAATTTTGAGCGCAATATTGAAATCAATGGTTGATTTATATCTTCGATACTTCTGTTCTTGAATTATATCTAATTTCGGAATAATTTCCTCCGATTTCTCCGGTTTTGAATTTTGCAAAAATTCTTTGAGAATTAGGATCAAGTCTTCGAGAATGGCGTTCACATCAACCATATAGAGCTCGTGAATATTCATCTAATAATTAAATATCGAAATCAGTTAACCATTAATTTATTGAGAGATCTCACAATTGGGAGATATTCTTCGTGAAGAATTGTGCGGATGATATTGAGGTGATCCTCGCAATTCACTTCAGTAGTCAGTCCTCTGGAAACCCATCTGTCGTCCACTATATCGCAAGTAAACCGATGAAGGACTCTGTCCAACAAATAGGCGCTCCTTAGCCACGGACTGTTCAGACAATTATAAGAGCATTCGGGATGAGTCTGAAGGAAATCCGACTCATTTGCGGTGTGATTGAGAACAATGTCTGTTAAGGACAACATTCGCCATTCGGTTCGCATAAATTCAATCAATTCTTCCAAGTCTTTGAAAGTGCATTCGTTATCCTTCGAACTGAATATAGGATTCAATTTCAACTGATTGGCCAAACTATAAGAGGAATTAGATCCTCCCAATTCTTGGACTGGAGTGAAGTGAATCATATTATATCCGGTCCTTTGCGCCACCTTTTAGTGTCATATAATAAAGTCTTTAAGAATTTAAACAAAAATATTTGAAATAAAACCTCGAGTTTAGACTTCCAGGTCTTGAATTGACCCAAACTTTTTGGCAAAACTGTTTGGCACTGAATAGCATTGAGATCAAGATATTCAGGGTTCGAATCGAGTCCCACTTTGAGCTGAGGATTGACCACAATATAGAATTGTCCGCAAACTTCATCTCTTTTTGATTCCGTGTAATAGAAGTGAAAAGAACCGGAATTTTTGAAAGTGATGTTTGATCTCTGGTCTTCGAAAACCAATTCTTGGTATTTATTTCGAGTGAATTCTTTACTCTCTTCCGAATAATTCGTGAAAAGCGTTATCTTTCGGCCAAATAGTGTCGAACCGTAAATGAATTGAATGCTATCCTTATTATTGCATCGAAACAGAACCGACTCTTTATTGGAATCAAATTCCAAACTCAAGACATAAACCAATTTAGGTTTGGCTGACATTTTGCCGGACAAAGAGTTTTGATTAAAAGATATTAATTTTGAATTCAAATCACAAAATGTTTTTTACTTAAATTGTTTTTTTCATAAAATTTCAAATTCAATGTCAAACCGAATGACAGAAACTTTTCTGTAAATATCAGAGGAGAACCTCTCGACGCATGTCTTATAAAGACAGCACAGGATCGGGGCTTAACTCACAAAACAAGATATCCTGTGGTGTTATATCTGCCGGTTTAAAGTTCACCCAATGACCTGACTATTGGCCTAAAATTTAGGAATTTTCTGCTCATAAACTGTTTGTTTATTTTGTAAGATATGATAACTTTTATTAGATTTCAAATAAACATAGATTTTGGCGAAAATTTATTAATTATTTTCTATCTTTTGCTACAAATTGTGTCAAATTGTGTCTCACATTATATT
Organism: Minunthozetes semirufus; assembly: GCA_034699985.1. NCBI lineage: Eukaryota > Metazoa > Arthropoda > Arachnida > Sarcoptiformes > Punctoribatidae > Minunthozetes > Minunthozetes semirufus. The sequence continues at coordinate 305 of JAQIXD010002187.1, read as the reverse complement.
CTTTAAATTCTAGGAATTCTATAATTAGAATAAATCTATCATTGATCACGAATAAAGAGCATGATCATTCATCATCATTATTATTCATGATAACTGTCTCTCTTTTCTATAAGTTGATTGAGTAACAGATTATTTAATATGAGAGCAAAAAACCTTCACTCAATTCTTCATATAATTTATCAAAAACTAACTAAATATTTATCTCATCTATAATTTATTTGATAAGTATGAGGGTATAAATGTGGGAGAGAGAGAGAGAGAGAGAGAGAGAGAGAGAGAGAGAGAGAGAGAGAGAGAGAGATTAT
>JAQIXD010002186.1:0-11163 GCA_034699985.1 Minunthozetes semirufus | reverse complement strand
AAGCGAAAACAGAATATGAAAATAGTTTTTGAAAAATGATATAAAAAACAGTTTTTATAGCAAAAGATGAGACAAAAAGGAGCGACAAAAGTAAGTCATCTTATATTATAAGACAAAAGACATCTCACATTTGAGGACTGTGTGATGTTTTCCCAAATAATAGACGGGTCCGTAAATCATCAATAATATCGGCGAACATTTATTAATAATATAGAAGAGTTGGAAATACTGAGTTTCGTCACTTTTTTCATGCTTGTTCTTTGATCAGAAATATTTGTTCATGGTGATTTACAAGATCATATAAAAAAGCGATAAACACAGTTATCAATGAATTTTATTACTTAATTATCAATAAATTCATTCAAAATTCATGATTACAGCCAATAATCAGATGAAAGAGTTGTTTGAATTTCACAGCAATAATAAAATCCAATGAAACGTATAATTAATTATTTAGTCTTTCCTTTAATAATACAAAACTCAATATAAGGCACAGAACAGCACTTTCCTCAAGAATTCTTCGCCGAAGAGTAATATCAGTTCAGAATTTGCGATGAATTTCAAGAAATACTTCATAAAAGACAAGAAAAATATTTCAAAACTTTTAATCAAATGCCAGAAGAGTGAGACAATCGATGAAAATCAGGGGAAAGACATGACTCCCTCTCACACAACAAACTCAAGGAAATAGTTATAGACTTTTCGGGAAAATTGAATGAAAAACAGATTCAATGAAATGAAATGCTTTTGATATATAAATAAGTAATCAAAACGAGTTATTCAATGACTTATTGACGAAATATATTATATAATAAGTATTCCTTTGGAGACCAGAGTCTGTAACTTCAGCCTCTCTTAGCGAGAGATACAGTTGAGAGTCAATCACATCGCACAGAATGAAAACAACTCAGGGCTCAGGGAATCTCAAGTATGAGATACTGCGAGAAACTGCTCTCAATGGTTGTGCTGTCAGACACATAGCTATCGGTGGCGTTGGAGCGCATTCTCCTTACTATCAGAAACACGACATAAGGGTTCTGACAGTCCTTTATATCAATCAATAGGTGCGACAGAAATTAATTTAACGGCTGGTGTTTGTCTACAACTTGTGACAAACTGAGCGCACAGCCTAACACACGACTAATCTGATGCTCTGACACAACAAGCAGTTAAGCGCTTCCACTGATTGTTAGTACCGAACAAATTGAACCAATTTATGGCAGCACTTATTGCCAACACTAACGATGAGGAACGACATAACAAACATAATATTGAATTATCACTCATTTCACTCTTAGATAATTCACTTTCTATTCCGTCCCCTTCCTTTCCGTTCCCTTTCACCACATTTTAACAAAATCTTAATTTTTTTCGACGAAAAGCAAACTTAAAGAGATTTAAGGCAAACAAAAAAAACGGTATGAAAAACAACACTTCATTATAAAAGCACAGAATAGCACAGAATAGCGATAAAAAATTAATTTTCACAGAATATCGAAAGTAAGACAAAAATGCAAATCTTGTTATAAGTCGCGAAAGACTTAAAATTAAAGACTTTCTTAAGATTCAGTCTTTTTTGTATATACAGTCGAACCTCATTATAATTGTCAATACTGTTAATACTTCCGACAAGAAATCGATTGAATAAATTAGAAGTCAATAAAAGAGATAAAAACATTGAAAACAATTTCTGATTAGATCTGAAATTCAGCGCAAATACGGACTCAAATCAAGTGTTTTTGTCGCAGCAATGGATGGCATACAAAATGATTAATTGAAAGGAAAGTCGACTTATTTTTTGTTTGAATGATTCGCAATCACCGCTCAGAACAATAAAAACAACTGAATCACTGATTTCGTTATAAATGAAGACATTAATGGATAAGAAAATTAATTAATGCATTCATTGGATTAGGGCTTATCATAATCGCTTGTTTTCAATGTATGTCGACTTTGCTGTCAACTCTAGCGAACAGAATAAGGGGCGAACTGTCGTCGCAAAACTGGGTGAACACTAGAACTGAGCGAAAATCACTCATAGATTATAATAGATGTGATGCGAATGAAAAGTACAGAAAAGAGTTTTTCGGCTCAAGAATTGCATTAACTGCTCATCGAATAAGAGGTCACCAAACGATTGCTCGAATTCTGTGCCAAAGAAATCCCTTTTTCACATTTAAAGACAGGCTTTAAATTGAATCTTCGTAATTACCAGGAGCTATTTTCCAAGAATTACTAGGATTATTAAGTTCTTTGAATTTAGTTTGACGTTAAATGTAAGGAATATTATCAAGAATTTGAGTAATATTTTAAGAATATTCTGAATAAGAATTTCTTGAAGGTATTCGAGAGGATAGAAATCGATTTAACGGTCGGAATGATTAAAGAGTCAAATGCCAGACAAGAGAGTCGAGGAAACTTTGAGCCTAACTATTGTTAAATCGATTCTGGGTTTTAGGGAAAACTCTTCATTCGTTTATACGAAATGCAGACGAAAACTGAAGAAAGAAAACTTAATTCAAAAATCGACCCAAAAGTAAATTTTCGGATCAAAAGTATACACAAAATAGATATCTGTGTTATAGTCGAGAGGAAAGGCTATCTTTAAATAAAATAAAACTCAATTTCAAACCCACTTTTGAGCCGATTTTCTCGTCTGAAAAGCCAACAGAATATTCATTGAATTGAATATTTCAGTCAATATTTGCCTCAAAGACTCGATTCTGTGTTCAATAGTTTTAAAATTTGATTACAAAGAGAATAAGACAACAAAAGAGACAACTCTTGTTGTTATGAATTCCTGTCGTTATCACTATTTGAAATAAAAACAAAAACTAAACGAAAAAACATTGAATTACTTCACAAAAGGGAAACACATAAACAAAACTCAATAATAATAATAATAATAATAATAATGAGTTTACAAACAAAAATGAGACAAAACGGGCAAAAACACCATTAATTAAAAGATAAAACATTCACTGATATTACATAAAGTGAGCCCTCATTAGAGAAGAGTCTGATTTGAATTCATTATCACTAAATACGAGTCTATTTGAGAGTTATCTTCAAAATTAAATAAACGAGAAATTTCTCACATTTTTCTAATGGACTGACTCTGAAGGAAAGCCTTCAAAATAATTAGCAAAAGAAAGGAAAGTATTTTTTGTTTGAAAAAGGAGTGAAATAAAGGCACGAATCGACATATAATCCAAAATTATTTTCGAGAAAAACCTCTTTTGTGTCACGTATTCAACGCTTAATTTCAATACAAAAACAGAAGAATTTTTTTAAACATTAAATTCCTTTCAAACCATTAATGGTTTGAAAAACTATTTTACTTCAAAAGCTTCGGAAAAAACAAATAAATAAATACATTTTGAGACTTAATTACAAACTCAAGACTTCAATAAAATCTTGTTATTAATTTGCGTTCAAAAATCCACTCAAAAACATATCACTTAAATAAATAAATTAAATTTACTCGGAGTTTGAAAATCATATAATCATTATATGAATTGCACTCAATATTCGAGTGCAGATCAAAACGAAATCTCATAATTAAAATGAGGGGAAAGGGATGCCATTTGAGGCACAGATTTAAGGATCATTCAAAATTATGCAGATCAATCATCTAAAGTGAGTAAAATCTAGTAAAGACAACACTTTAATTGAGTTGTTCCTGTGCTCTGAGCACTGGCTGAACAGCACTCGTCATCGGAATTATTGCGAGGATTAACTCAATTCTGTGTGTTTTTGCACAGAATAGCAATGTTTTGAATAATAGATTAGTTGTTGGAAAACAAGAGACGATCGAAGACTCCGCACAAAATCGATACAAAGTTTAGGTTTTGAAGACAAAGAGTGAGATAATAGACGCAAACAGACAGATAGGGATAGAGAGGACAGGATAGAGATGACTCTCTATTTGACGATAATTACCTGAAAGTGCATTAATTAAACAAAAACACTGAATGATAGGTCTTTACAACACTTTTACTCTTCGATGCATTTGTGGCTTAAAAACAGAGAATTAAAACATAAATAAATGATTTTCGACTCCAAATGAGAAAACAAGCAAAACATTCAACGAATTAAACCAAGAATATAATCATAAAACATTTGTAGGGAAAGAACATTAATCTATGAGAAACCAGATTTTCAATCACTTATCTGTAAAATAAAACCATTATTTCTAAGAGAAAACATTTTTTCATTTTTTACGAATAAAAGTCATTTGATATGAAATATATTGAATTACAGCATAAAAATTGGGCCCAAAATTTATTCCTGCAAAATATTGAATAACATATTTTCCCAGATTGAAAACATTGCCCGGAATATGAGTAAACACATATACCAGTTATCTTGTAATCAAATTTAGAGATAAACCCAAAGAAAACCAAAAAATTTGACTCAAAATTCATAATTGAATTTTCAGAGACTTTTACCCAAAGATATAGAAATATAAATATTTTTATATTAAATAAGAATTTGAATTCATTTCTATGAAACTCAATGTTATTATTAATGCATTCTATAAATGATTTAATCAGAGAATGAAAAATATTTTCATTTCATATATTAAGACCAAAATTCTCCTTAAAATACCAAATATATCTAAATTAAAAACATTGCTATCAAATAAATTAAATTTATAAAGATCATTTGGGATTGAAATTACTTATTCCAAAAACGGTAACCAATTTATATCTAAACATGTTAAATTGCTTTCAAAAACATACTTGATAAAATAAAATAAGTTTTGCACTTTTCAAAAGCTTCCTGATAAATTTATCATGCTAATTGAGAAGTTATATTTGCAATAATAAAATTAGCAAGCAGAAAATTTTGCATTTAATAAGTTCAATAAAATGTTTCGGAAAACTAATTAAAATTTGCCTCTGGTTATAGAATTGCTAGATCACTTTTTGTGAATTCATGTGCGAACTAAAATGTTTGTTTCAATTTCACTGTCCACCCACTCATGGAATTGAAGGATCATATTTAAAAAGCTGACCTAGGTCATTGCAGGCAGATGTCAAATGCAGATACCCTCCCACTTCAAAAAGTCTCAAATGTATCAACTGATCCATTGCTGAACATAACTCAGAATATTCTTTTTGTTTTATAGAAAACTACTGAAAGAGAGAATCGATTTTTAAAATTGAGTCCAAAATGAGTTAAAAATGAAAATTTTCGTTCAATTAATTCATCAAAACTCGATATTAGAGCCAATAATCAAAATGAAACACTCGTTTGGGATTTGAAAGCAATAAAAGTCATTGAATTATAACTAATTATTCAGTTTTTACATTAAATAAAATAAAAATAAATGTAAGGCATAGAACAGCACAGAATAGCACATCCATAAAAATTTAGGCGAAGAGTAGGCGAAGAGTAATATCGTTGAGAATTAGTGATGAATTCACAAAATACTACATAAGAGACGAGAAATACATTTCAAAAGTTAATAAATGATCCGAAAAGTGATACAATCGATGAGAATCAGAGGAAAGCCTCTTAACTCTGGGAAAGAGTTACAGACTTTTGACGGGAAAAATAGTGAATGAAAAACAGATTGCAATGAAATGCTTTGATTTATAAATAAGTAATCAAAACGAGTAAAACCAATAACTTGTAGGCGAAAAATGAACAGAAAAAGGAGTAAAGAAAAACAAAACAACAGAAACAACAAAAGCAAAACAAAAATAAGTTATTATTCGATAAGAAATAGAGAGATATATACTAATAGTATATAGAATGGAGTATATATACTTATATATCGAGAGTCGGATCGAATTAAATAATTGGTTTTCAGAGCCCTTTAAGACATAATGCGCTGGAAATGAACCAAAAACATGAGAGATTCGGTCCTCAGAGCCTATAGTGGGCTAACAATGAGAGCACAGCATTAGGATCGCGAGGAAGTGCAAAAAAATCAAAGAATTATTGATAGATATAATAAGCATTTCTTTTGAGACCAGAGACTGTAACTTAGCTTTTATTGTTAGAGACGGGAAAAGAGACTCAAATATAGCACAGAACAACATTTGAGAGTACAGTCACTTCAGTTACAAAAGTATGAGTGAACTCTTACTTTATGGCTGTCCAGAATTCTGGTGATTTATACCCAGAATTGCTAATACTGGAGGATATTCTCTGTTACAACCATCACATTTTGATAATTTTCCTCCACTCCATAGGTCCGGGTCATAGTTCAATAGCCTAGATATGATTTCCAAAGTCACCATGCTCAATTCCAATCAATTGCAGGCAAAAGCTTCAATAAAATGATCACAATTTGTCAATGATTTTATTCTTAATAGTTTTTCTCCAACAAAAAACAAATCAAAGTTTTTATTTAATTACAAATTATTTGATTTGGTTTTCACTTAAATATCAATTCACTAAAAGATCAGTAAAATTATGACTTAATGTTATAATTAGTTTTGTTTTGTCATTAAATTTAAGTTAATTAATGACTGAAATGTAAACAACTGTTTGTTTGTAATGTTTTTGCCAATCATTAAATGTTTATACAATTATTTGTTCGCTCCTTCTTTAGTGGCCTTTAATTCATGGACTTTCAAAGAACAGAATATTCTGAATATCATTCAAATGACTAGAAGTTTGTGTTTCAGTGAAACTGATTTCAAAGTATTCCTTCTGTTTAGTTATGATTCAAGTCTTACATTAAAAATGAATTGAAATTTGTTTTAAAAATCAATTAAAATCATTAAAAAAGTTTTCAATTCATTGAATAAATAGAAAAGATTCTAATGACTGATGAGATTCGCATTGAATTTGTGTTTTCAAAGTTTTCTTAATAAGTTTTTGAGCAGTTTTTTGATCAGAAATAAAATCAATTATAAATTTTTTGCCTCAAATTTTGCGCATATTTTTCATTGAACTCAAAGTTTTATTAAAAAGTTTTTCATCAAATTCTGTATAAAATTCTTATTCTTATTAACAAAAAACTTAAGTTTAGTACCGATTGTTTTGGGGAACAGGAGTTCCGCACAGAATATGTTTGAACTCATGTCTGGAATTTCGAGATTTAATCCAATTTTCAGATCAAAGAATAATATTAAATAAAATGCATTAAAAAAGTAATAAAAATAATTCATTGAAATCAAAGACTCAATTCATAAACAAATCCTCAAAATAATACAAAAAGAGATAATAATTCAGTACTTATTCGACAATAAATCAAATTCTGGTTTCAAATCAACTGTTCTTATCATTGATTGTCTTCAGACTATTGATAATATTCTTGAGAAACAAATCAATAAAATTTTCAAAACAAAAATCTCAACAAAAGTTATAAATAATTCAAAAATAAGTTTTTTGTTTAAGAATTTCGTGTCAATAGTCGGGGTCTGTTTGAAGAGATGTCTTAATTCGGGTATAAAAACCAAATTTCAGTCGAATTGAGACCAAAAAAAATCAAAGAATTGATTCAAACCTTAAGTAAAACGAATAATCAGCTGAAGAATGGAGTACTGGAAGTATATTATAAGGAGAGAGCACTGGAATAATATGATAACCAAATGGTGTGACCATTAAATAGGGTCCGAATCTAATGATGCGATTCTACAGTAAATTACTGTAATTTACAATCGATTTAGAGATCGAATCGATAATCGTTTCGACAGTTTCTCCGAAAAAAACTATACAATAGATTGAAATCCTTTCCAAAGAAAACAATTAATAAAATTATTAAAACATTTTGTCTTAAAGTATATCCGTTTCGAAGATCTTTTGCTGATTATTATTATTATTAGTGTTGTTATCGTTGGACACACCGTTTGTGGTCATCAGTGACTTATTGGCCAAATCCCGGAGCGATCCGTGAACTGCACTCATATTGAATGTAGTCTTTGACACTATATTGCTCTCCGACCCGGTCTTCTTCAGGTCGTTGAGTAGTCCGCGAGGTATCTGACCTCTGCTCAGCTGTTGAAGTCTAGTGTACTGTTCCTGGAGTTGTCTTTGTTTCCTAAGCAGTTCCTGATGTCTCTGTTCCAGCAATTCCTGACGCGATTGTGCGAAACGCTTATCAACGACTGAGCCCTGACTACCAACCGATGACAGGGAAGAGGTTGACGAAGAGGGTGGCACTAGTATGTCATCTCCGCCGTCAGTAATGCCTGAATCGACAATAAATTAAAAACCTATTCATTTGCCGACTGATTGGGACATACCCTCAGGTGGCGTAGACCGGGGCCTATGGGCTAACGCCACAGCGTTTGGCTCAGAGTTGGATCTGATTGCAGAATAGGTCGGCGGCCGGACTGCAAATGATGTCAAAACTATAGGATTAATACGTGATGACGAACGAGGCGGCGGTGCGGGTATTGTTGCCGATTGAGGACCTATTGGTTGGCGGGAATTGTCGGCCATTAAATTGGTTCAACTGTTTTCTGGGGAATCACTAAGCACTGGGCACTAATGGAAGGGCTCTTTTGTTAAGTAGCAAATCATTGTTAGTATTATCCGTTAATTTAGTCATAATTTTATTCATAATTCAATTGAAGCGAAAAAAAAATACTATAAAAACAACAAAATTATAGACAATTATAGACAAAATCAAAGAATAAAATCAAAGAAACAAAAAATTGATTCAAAAAATAATATCAAATAAAAACATAATTAAAGAGAAAATTGTTTAAAACAAATGATATGTAAATTCGGTGTAAATAATATCAAAGATATCAGTCTTTAAATGCAATCGATTTAACAGTAAATCAAAGAAAACAATATTTAAATAAAAATCTATTAACGAAATGAGAGAACAATTTCTACGAGAAAAATGAGTAATGAATTTTCGTGATTAACCTGCAGTCGATTTTTAAGTTCAGTTTAGAGTTATTTTAAGTTTTGATATTAATTAATGCGTTTTTTCAGTTTCAAAGTTATCTATCATATAATCCAATCACCTTTTTTGGCCACTGAGGAGTCGACCGAACCGATCGATTGGAGTAGTTTTCTGGCGGTCACTGATTGGCCGCCGATTGTACTGTTGTTGACCGCTGTCTGAGACGAGGGCTTCGAAAAAGTCTGCAATTCGTCGAGAAGTGTGTCCAACACATTGGTTTTGCCCGAATCGATGGCTGACGGCGTGGCCGGAGTCACCTGAATGATAGTGTGCGGCTCCAGATCGCTGTCATACATCTGTACAGACATTGAAATTAGTGGTTATTATCGAAACAATTCATAGATTTGTTAAAAAGTAATATATTTTTATCGCATTTTATACTCAAAACGAAAATAATTCGTGAAATTCATGTAAAGAATGAAATATATGTTAAAAATAGATGTTTCGGATGAATAGTATTGCGATTACAATGAATTGATGGATGAATTAATTGAATTAACGAATGAAAAATTTAATATTAAGATCATTTGATCGGAAGCTAAACGGACCTGATTTTCATTGTGTTCTGGCATTGCCGGCATCGACGCGAATCCCCGCCACAGACTGCACATTAAATATTGACATTTTGTTTGGCAATTGTTATAACACAATGTTTTGCATTCAATATTAGAATTATTTGTTTAATTAGAGGTCAAAATCATTGTCCAAAATGGGATTTTTGTTGCAAAACAGTATTAATGAACAAATGGTCATCAAATTCATGCTCAAATTACTGGTTATTAATTAGCGACAATTACTGGATAATTGGTAATCAAATTGCAAGAGCAGTCATGCGGTCTGTAATTCGGTTTCTTTTTGTTTGTTATTCTGCTGTTTAATGGGAACACCATTTCGGGGGATAATTATGGTTTGCATTTGAGAGCAATTGCGAGTCATTTGATCGGATCTTTGAGCCGAACGGTTAGAGTAAATGTCATTTTAATAATTAATTCATTAATAATAAGAATAATTGAATTCTTTTTGCGATCAAAACACAACTCAAATGGGAATACGTTTCGAGCAATGGATCTGTTTTTTTGTAATCAATCTATTAATCAATGGCTCTGAGAGTCAAAACGGATTTATCAGGCAATTTAAATGCACTTAAAAGCATCAAACTTATAATATACAGCGGAATTTGCTACTATAAAGCGACTACGTTAACAATCTAGGTCTAAATGAGCTCAGCCTGAGCTCAGGCTCATTCCCAACAATTTATTTGATATATCACTCCTTTTGTACTCAATTTTATTCGACTGTATATTATAGTCAACGATTGAATCGGATTTTTGAGGAATTCAACCAAAAACAAGATAATTGTCTCACAAAATATGGTAAACAATGGTATGGAAGAGAAGATAATAAGAAGAAAAACAATAATAAAGTTCTTTAAGAATCAAAAATTCCAAGAAATCTATATATGAGACACAAATTTGAAACAATTTTTTTTACTCGATTTTGTGATTACTCTGAACATTGTCTCGAAAGTTAGGGCTCCGTCGCCACGACTGGACTCGTTTTGCCTGAATTTCAATTAGGATTATATTAGACATCAATTAATTACTGCTTTTGTTTTGGATTTTAGACAAATATTAGACAAAAATGTATTCAAAAATGTAAATCGATTTCTTCGGTGAATCAAAATCTATTGAAATGTTAGCGAATTATTCGGAAAATTGTTCTTTGAATTCAGTTTTGAGGGAAAGAATTGAGTTTAGAAAAAGTATTAAAGTAAATGTCATACTCGGGAGACGTCGCTGTCAGTGGAGGCCGACTGTAGTAACTGTGATGGCGATGAACTGTTAGGATTTGTGGTCGACCTCTGCTCCTGAACCGAAGCCAATCTGTTTAGAGATAATTCAGTAATTAGTCATAACTTAAACAATACTTCTTTTATAATCTTTTGCTCACCTCTTGAGAGTGACCAGAGTTCCGGTCAGTTTTTTGCACCTCTTTAGAGCCGTTTCCAACTTTTCCGGTTCTTCTTTCAAAAATCTAAACCAAAGACACAATTATTTAGACTTTGATTTCACACAAATTCGAAGGAAAGCCTACTTTTCTTCTCTGACACAGCACTCCATTTCTTGACTCATAACTGTTTTTAAAGACTGAGATAACGGGGGAAACCTATTCTTGAGATCGGCGACGGTTTTGGAAGCCCGGGACAGGACTAATGCCATGGACTCGACCTGAGACATATTGACACGACATCTACGGTTTATCACATTAGACCTCAACTCTTC
>JAQIXD010002185.1:0-11164 GCA_034699985.1 Minunthozetes semirufus | reverse complement strand
GCAATTCTTGCTCTTCCAGCGCCACGACCTCTGGTGTCTTCATTTACCACCGGATGCTCAATAGCCCGCATCAGATCTCTAAATATTCGTCCAATTATTGAATCGAAGGACAAAATTAGAAGACTTTGAACTAAAATTTATTCAGAATTTCTAAATAATTGATTTTTAGTGAAAATATCACAGAATTATTGCCTCTAAACTTAAAACTCACTTATTTTTAATGTTTTTTACAAAATTTTTCCAATAATTTATTATTTATTTGAAATCAATACTCAGTTTAACAATAATTATATTTCAAACACTAGAAATCTCACGTATTATCAATTAAGAAATACGATCACAATTAAATTCAATTAAGCAATTTCTCCAAGCTACTTAGCATTTAATAGATATAATTATATGGCACTATCGCACTAGAGCAATTTTCCAGCCTTCAAATGTGATAACTCAATTAAGTTTTAAGTTAGGTGGTGCTCATTCCATACTTTCCTTTGATATTTCACTTTATAAGCAAATGACTGTCCCCACTGGGGATCCCCAGTCAAAGATTTTATATGAACTAAAATATAATTATGCAAAGTATATGTATTTGGTTATCAAAATTTATTCTTTCTTTGATGTCTCTGAGCTAAGAATTTGGAAGAATATGAGAATATAAGTGAAAATAAATTACTTTTATTTCTCTAAAATTTTCTTCAAAAATAAGTAATCAATTAATTAATGAAATAATTAAATAATAATAATTAGAATAATAGTTAATCACATTCTTTGGCCTCTTATTTGACAATTAGTTAATTGACATAAAAATCATAATTCAATGAATTCTTTAATAATTTTCACTAAAAAACACTTTATATTCAAAAACATTAAAAAAAACACTAAAACTTGAGTTCAATTTATTCAACAAAATAAGACTTCGATTAAAAACAAACTAAACTACGACTGAGAGGTGAGTTGTGCTGAGCGGTGACTCTCATTCTGAGTTCATGATCGCACACATTTCATTATTATCCCTATGAAGAGCGTAAGACTTGGAAGGAATGGTATATAACCTTCGATGGATTCGCCGGTGAAGGTTCTCACTGTTAACCTGTTCGTACTTTCGGGTGTTATGTCTGTAAAAAAAAGATCATTTGATAATTAGGTGGTGCTATATATCAATCAAACAAAATCGTGAAATAATGTATTGGTGGGAAGTCTAAGATTGTTGTCATACCTGAAGACAAACTCCGGTCTATCGATTTGCATACACATCTTGAAAGGGGAGGAATAGAAGTCGAGGTCTGTTATGAAATCCAATTGTGTGTTACCACCGAATGAGAACTGTTTAGATGCAGAAGTCTTGTGGTCAGATGTGAGGAGTGTTTGTGAGCCCTGGAATAGTAGAGAGCCTTTTGTGTGAACCACAGAATGTGAGTTACGATTCCATAATGAGATCTGTATTTCTCCGCTCAGGTCTAGAGATAAGACTCCTCTCAACTGTTGTTTTACAACAAACCCATTGATTAGCGGATGTGTCGCCCAATAATCGGCTAATAGAAGGTTTCCCTGATATGCAGTGGTAGGCTCTGAGGCTGTACCCGACCACACGTGACCCATAAGTTCACCCGTACCCGTGAAAAATATAAATGGCCTCAACTGGAAGTTCATTATTCTGAGTGACATTCCAGCCATAGTTGACTCTTCTTCGACATCATTAGCTCCGGAATCGGAATCTCCAGAATCGCCTTCAATTCAAAGTTGAAATTAATTCAGATTTAAACAAATGATTAGTTGACTGACCAGCAAATGACTGAAGACCTCTCGCGAATGTTCCCACAGTTAACAAGTGCTGTGAATACCCATTAGGAGAGGACAGTTCCACATCAAACGCAGACTCTTTGAGTAGTTTTCCTTTATTTAGAAGTTCCATTGTTATTTGATACGAAGCGTTTGCCGACTGTGTTCCGCCCATAGTTCTTTTGAAAGCGGCAGAGGAACCATTTAGTGTAGTTGAATGGAGGTGCCAATTGCTGTGCGCTTCTGATATCGGTGGCACAAACGAAATGGCTCTGTTCCAGATCATTGTCGCCAATTCGTTGTTTCCTTTTGAATTGAAATTACATTAAATACAGTATAAGAATAAGTTGATCTAATAATGTGAGTGAGGGCTCACATAACCAGACATAAAGCCCACTAAAAGATTAGATATCAAATAATTACCAAAAGATGGCAAATGTTTTATCAGTTCTCGAGTTGTCTTCTCATCGTTAATATATTTGGAGATTAGTTCTGCAGCAATCAATCTGGAAGTAGTGTCCTGTTCCGGGTCGTAGACCACTCTAAGCAAAAGACCTCTTAATCTTGAGTTTAGTTTTTCATCAGTTCCAGAAACATCGAGACATTCTCGAAGTGCTTTCATTGCCGCAATTGATTCGCGTTTACCACTCAATGTATACTTCTTGAGCGCTGGATATACACCTTCTTTGATGAGACCAGTGTTACCGATTGCGTGCAGTAACACAACCTTACAATCAGTTTCTTTACACGAATCCAATTCATTGATCAAATGTTTTATGACTTTTGTCTAAAAATAATGAATAAATTCTTTGAGAAAATGTTTTAAAAGAATCGATTCTTACGATAATATCGCGACTCTTATCAGTGTCTGTCTTCTTATCGGTTACGTGTGCTCTTAATATTGTTCCGAGTATTAGGAAAGCCGTTTGTTTTAGTTTTTCATTCTTCCAGTTCGGTGTTTGGCTTTGTTTTAGAACTTCTCTCAAGACTTCATCAGCAGAAGCCGTTGCCGATGATATGCTTTCCATTTGTGAGGCGGTCATCACTGATGCGGCCAATTGTACTAAGAATCGTTCGCCTAATTCTAAGTCTTCAGATTTCGGTAAATTTAAATACTCTAAGGCAGCGGACACTGACTGCTCAGTTCGGGAACCTTATTAAGGAACAGACATTTAATCAATTGGTTAGGAATAAGTTAGCAATGAATCAAATACCGGCTAAAATATCCAGAAGTGTTGAGATAACCTCATTCTTCTTCTTATAACTCTTAAGCAATTTAATGATATCTTCCTTTGAGGCTCCCGTCCCAGAACTGCGTACTCTATCGATGAGCTTAAGATAAGAGATAGTCATCGGAATTGTTGCGATTCCTTTGAGTTGATTCTCATTTTCTTTGACTAAATTGGACAGAGTTTTGCAGTTATGACACCTTTCCATCTCTGGACTCAAATTCTGATCAAATTTTATGAAGTTATCGCCCAAACTATTGATGGCATCGGTTATGGAACTGGCCGTTAGTTTTGGTGTCGAAGACTTATCTTCAGACAACAATTTGAGTGAAAAACTAATAAAACAAAAGTTTGTAAAAAACATTTAATATTAAACCAATGGACAGACCTATTGTGCAGTTTTGAGTGTGCGTTAGAGTATATTCTTGACTGAAGTGAAACATTTTGCCATCCGTTGGCACTGTTGACAATCGGATGGTCTTTTGCTAATTCGGCTGTCATTTGCCATTCATCCCAAACATCGGGAGAAATTAATGACTGATAATCACTGTTTGTTGTGAACGACTTCTTAGTGATTGTCAGCCCATCTCTTATCCATTCAAAAGATGTCTAAAATAATTTATTGAAACAAAAGTTTTGAAAATTGTTTAAAACAAACCTTTTCTGGTGTTTTACTCCTCAGATGAGATAATAATGACTTTTTGAGATTAGTAGCGGTCACTACTTCTGACTGATGGACGAACACATCCTTCACATCACCTGAGCTGTCTATATGAGCAAATAGAGGGTGATTCCAATCAGCAATTTTGTTGCCGTCACCAAACTTGGCGCCAGTCCTCGACTTGAACTGACAGAAGTCGAGGACCAACGAAAGCAGATAACTGTCTGAGTCCTGCCACACATTCTCGACAGTTATCTGTGAGTCTAATCCAAAACCAGTCGGTTCCCGATAGTCGTTGTTATTCAAAATCATTTCGCTTTTATAGCTATATTTGTAGGCGACGTTAGGTAACGGTCCGTGACATAGAAGACCCGGCGCTGGATGACAGCAAACGCACACAATTATCAGATAAAGTTTGATAAGAACTAACTCTAATTGAAGTGACATTATTTGCATTTTATTCCTTCCAATGCTATTCACTTCACTCAATGTTTATTCACTAAAATTAAACTTTTCTTTAAATTAATTACAAATTATTTTCATTTCATTTGAAATACGAGTTTTTTTTCTTAAAAAAGTTTCGATGAAAACAATGCGGAAGTCTTCAGACACTCATAGACAAAGACACTACTGGTTCTAGTAGAGGGTAACAAGGTGAATATTTCACTTCTGACTAACTGACTTCAATAGGCTCATCCGTAAAGTACCCTAAAGGTTTAAGGGAACCGGTTTTTTCATAGTGTATTACCTCTGCCTTATAATTAATCGATGAGTTTTGCGAAGAGAGAAAACTCAGGGCAAAGGTTTTCCTAATAAGAGGAGTCTCGTAAATAAGTTGAACAAACTTTAGGCTGTCCTCAACTCAAATAAATACTTAAGAAAGTCGAGTCAAAGACGTCTTTTGTCATTAAAATGTTATCAAAAGTAATTCAAAGCCAAAGAAAATCCTCGAAAATAAACAAATTATAAGAACTTTTTCTATTCGTTTAAACAAATATATTATCAATTTTTGTCATTAAATGACATCTCTTTATAAATAAGTTTTTATCTTCGATTTAATGTAATATTGATTATGAAATATTCCATAACTTACCCTGGTACAAGGCTACAAACAATAACAATACCCAATTTAATAGTAAATTCATGTTTAAAACCGATATTTTCAGTTTATTCAACGAATTCTCTGTGAATAGTAGATGGATGGATGGCTGAGTTATTGTTCACTAAAAAATGAACAAGGTTACAATTGATTTACTATTGTTGAGTTGCGAAGAAACGCCGGCATTAATTTCAAATTTGGTTGTTATTATGTAACACTTGACTAAAGCATGGCTCGAGTCTAGTCCTGAGCAAAAAAGACAACTTTCTTCGTGAAAACCAGATATAAAGATATGTTTTTCAGTGGCTTTCAATACCAGAGTGAAGTGAACCGACGAGTTCTCGACTGTCTCTCCCTTTACTCAACATTTATGTGTAAAATAAGGAGAAAATCAAAACTGAGTTCTGATAACAAATACTCTGAAAGTTCTTATGGTTTTATCGGCGAAAAACTTTTAGACAACACTTTTATCGCTCAGTTTTGCTGAGATTTTCATTAACAACATTAACAGAGTATTAATAACTACTAATCAATGCTTTTTTGCTTAAAATATTCAATTCTGTCAGCAATTGATACAAGTTTTGAGTTTCAAATAATTTATTAATTTAAAGATGAGTTCAAAATTCATGAACGAGTCATCGCTTTTGTCATCGCTATTGAGAAAAGTGGACTTTTTAGAGGAAAGTTTAACTAATAAGAGGAAAGGCATATAATGGGAATATTTATCCTGTAATAGAATTTGATGGAAAAAAGTAAACATTGATTTCAAAAATGTTTTATTCAAATGTTTTTCAATTATTTTTCTATTTACTTATGAACCGATTGGCACTCAATTGAATCATACAATCATTCAATCAAAACATTTATATCAAAAACACATTTTGTAAATCAAATCAATAAATAGCTTTCATTTCAATTACATTAACATTTGAGGAATAATTGCTTCAACAGTTTTAAACAATTTTTTCAATCATATCAATCAATCGATTAAATAAAATCAATTAAAATCTTTCGAATAAAACAATAGATTATTCTCTTCTCTATTCTCTCTTCAAAAAACAAAATAATATTATTTTAATTATAATATAATTAATGAATAAATTGTTTATAAAATTAGTTTCTCTTCACAAAAGAAGTCTAATAATCAATAGGGACTGACTTTTCAGTGATTTTTACAATACTATGGAAAATCTTTTTTAATAAAACCTTTGTTTTTGTATTAAAATATTCATCGATTTGTAATTTTTAGACCAATTTTAAGAACAATTCTTAAGAAATTAATGGACTGACTGTAATTTGGAAACACCATTGGTTTGCATGACTTTTGATAATAATTTTGAATTTTAATTACATTCAAACCTCTAATGAAATGAAATGATTTATAGATTCAATAATTATCTCTTAATAATCGATGTATTCGACAATAATCTCATAAATCTATAAATGTGTGGCTTTTTTCATGTGAACTGTTCTGACAATTAATTTATTATTGAAATTCATATTAATTTCAGTTCTGATATAATTATCGATTGATTTGTTTAAGAGATAACAATATTTCATATTTTATACAATTTTTCGTTTTTCACTCAATTCTTAAGTTTTATTTATATATTTATATATATTTTATAATTTGTTTTTATAACCAAAACATAATTGAATAGTAATTACATTCAAATTAAACGATAACTTCATTAAAAGATCTCATTTTAACCGATAGTTTATTTACAGATAGATTTGGAGTTTGTTTTCAATGTTTTTCAATGGCTTTCATCCAATAATTTACATCTCAATAGTCTTTGGAAATAAAATATTTGAAAAATAAAATAAATTTTGGTTTAAATTAAATATAAAAATAGGATTCAAATCATTTGAGAATTAAATTCTAACAAAAACTTAATCGAAATAATCTTTTCTTTTTTGGCAAATGTTTTGATCACTGGATTGTGGATTAAAGACCAGAAAAAAAGATAATTGATTTCAAAATTCAAATTAAAGTCAACAAAAAAATATTACTTTTAGTCACAAACGGATCAAATCTTAAGAAAAAATATATATTTAAATAATAACTAAAACCGCTTTCGCTTAATCTCCGACCAAATGAGTGAATTATATATAATATATTCAAATATCAAACAAAAACCAAAAATAATGAACACATTTGTTAAAGAAATCTAAATTATTGGTGATTTTAAGCCTAAAAGAAGATAATAATCTAAAAATAAGATATGAATTCATTTTATATGACAATAGAAATGAAAATTCCATCAAATAATGAGCAAAAACGAGGAAAAAGTTATTACAAAAATTAAATATTCATTTGAATCAAAGAATCGATAACTAATCGATGGAATCGACGACAAAAAATAGTAAACTTTTAATAATATAATAATAATATTGAATTAAATTAAAGCTTCCTTTCAAACAAAGCTTAGAAAAAATACCAAAACGAATGGCATTTCTTTATTTTATGAGCAAATAAATGAATAAAACTATAATTAAAGGAAGGTTTTTGTCCGCTTTTTCATTACATATCTCAATATTAATTGTATTTCTAACTGAAATGAAGTCTTTCTTTGGAGGAAAACTGTAAATAAACTCTTGTTTTACGTCAAAATGATCTTAACTTCTGCCTTATATCTCATTATTGAATCAATAGATTTATAGACACTTTTGTCGCTATATTTAGAGTATATTTGAATTGAATATGAATTTCAATCAATAAAAGTGTTCTAAGAATCGATTGAAAGCTTGAGTTTAATAACAAACTCTTAACGGAAGGGAAACACAACTATAATAATAACCCGAAAAACAAATAAAAGACTAAAAACCAATAAATAGTTTAAGAATTGAATTCAAATAAATTAAAATCACTGTATTTTCGACAAAATTATTTCAAACAACAATTGTTTTCATAAATATTTGGATTTTATATCAAAATTATAGTAATTGTATCCAAAATATGGGAAAATATGGAGAAATATATCTATAAATAAACAGAAAATTATTTACTAAACCATTGATTAGATTTAGATTCTGTTGAACAGTGGGTCGGACTATATGTTTGTAAAACTAAATAATTTAATTAAATTTAAGACTAAAACAAACGAATAATTGACTGAATCTTATAATTAAAAACAAATGAGAGGACAGAATAACCAACAAAATAGTGATTAACTCTATTGAGAAGACTTTTTCTGTTGCCTAATGAGTGGAAATACACATTAGTTTTGTGTCGAAATAAAGTCTCTCTTTTTATCTCATTTTCATTAATTGATCGAAACATTTGTTACTTCACTTCAGTCACCAGTTTTTGATCCAAAAACAACTTTTAAAACAATTTCTTCGCAAAAAACAAATGAAATTCAATTAAAACTCGAAATCATTTCAGAAATCACTTAATGTTATGAAAACTAATCCTAAATAATATCAAACAATTTGTTAAAGACTTTTATAATTGAAGGCAATCCTATGCCTGTGCCTATGCCTGTTGCGATTGAAGAAGTCTTTGAGCGGAACGACGTTTGCGGCGAAAAACCCGCGGCCACGGGAGGGGCCACTCAAACGAACGCGGAGTCATTTGGGATAATTGGCTGTCGACCCGATCACCGCATGTGATCCGTTCGCTTAATTGATGGCCGGTTTCGAAGTATAGGAATATTTGGTACCACCAGACCCTCGACAAGTAGTTTGTGGAGGGCGTATGCCTGAGCGCATTGTTATAGCAGAGGGTGTGATAGATCCAGAATATTCTTGTTGTTGCGAAATAAGCGATCACTATATCTATAAGATAGTGTCCGCGCGCTATCAAAATACATATAATCCCAGTGAAGGTGAGGGCGAACAGCAAAAAGCTGACAAACTTCCACACATACGTCCGACACCGGGAAGGGATGGCGTACTCCCTGAACAATAAATAGGATAACGTTAAGATGACTGTATGTCCTGAGTATATGTAGTCCCCGCAGAAAGAGTGGCGACCGTTTATGGAGAGACCCATTCCGAGGCTCATATAGAAGACTCGCGACACTATAATCCCAATGAACTGACCGGTCGTCACATTTGAAGAGCCCGAAGGATCGCTAGAATTATGTATTTGTGGCGAACAGTAGTAATTGGTGTTTGCGACCGGAACTTGAGTCGAGGCCATACATATGGCGCGAAATAAATACAAAACTCCCATAATTATACACAAACGACGAAATATTATCACTCTATACATCCATTTGTGAGAAATATATATAAAAACATATATTAATATTAAATTCAATTAATCATTGCTTTTGTAGATCGATAGTGGGTTCGACACAATAAGGCTCTCCATTAATGGATCAGACAATTGAAGGACAGAATAATAGGCGAGTAATAGAGGAAAAGCCATTCAAATTGCATTTGAGAGCAAAAAATGATTTTTTAATAAAATATATTATTCTTTCATTAATTCGGACTTCAATGAGAGGACATATATTATAATCAGTCATTGAAAAGGAGGAAAACCCACAGAAATGGATCGGAAAATAATTATCTAATTTGAGAGATGACTCTCAAATGAGTCATTTGTTTGTCATTTCAAACGAACAAACCTCGAGTCTAAAGAGCAGCGGAAATATTGACACATATTTTGGCCAAAATTCTTAGTAATCTAAGCCGAGGGTAAAGTGTCAACCGATAAAGTGGACGGAAAGTCACTATTTATGACTAATTTTAAGTAATAGAATGTATTTCCGGTTCCAATTAGCCTCTAATAGCTTATAAATTATATAAAAAGGTATTAACTTTTGACTAAATTAGATAAAAATGAGTCATTTCTCTCAAAAACAGGAATCACTGAGAATTTGTCACCCCTTTGGTCATCACTAACTGTTATCTGTTTTTGAAACTTCATTACAACTGTATTTAATGGATGTATTAATGGATGGGTTGTTGTTGTGGTCGAACTCAAAACCAATTTATGTTAAAATAATGAGAAATATTGACAAATACTGACCGATATCTGTGAAGAAATACAAGAATAATAACTCCGACCACTTGAATGACAATAATATATTCGGCCACATATAGAGCCCAATCGTCTTTCGGTAAGATATCAAATGAGAGGTCAGGTAAAGGGGGCTGAGCTCTGGGCACTCTTTCGTGAACTATAGCCAAAACTGTCAGATTTAGTGTCATATTTGCAAAAACAAAGAGAAAGGCTAAAAAGGAACGCCATAAAGAGTTCGGTTCTTTAGTTATGATGAGTTTATCGGCTTTTCTCATATAATTCTGATCTCTTTGTCCGACAACTTCTTTGTCAAACGGATCCATATTTAGTTTGTGTTCTAATAATAGGGGACTTTTCTCTTTGGAGACATCGTTGGACACATTCCTCATCGTCGGCATCCCTTGTATCGACTGTTCCGGATCTTGTGATGGCTGTACGATAGGGACCGTTGGCAGCGGACACACACTTATAGAAGAAGTCGGACTCATTTGCTGCGGAGACAGACCGGGAGACTGAACTGGTGTCGAGTGACCCGACATATGAGACATTAGATCTGAAGACCAATAAAAAGTACACAAATTATTACAATTATTAGGAAATTCTTCGGATCAGATAAACAGCGAATTATTTACAAATTATTTAAACAAAAAACAAAAACTAATACAAAGAAGAACTCAATTAACAAATAAATAGAGAAAACAAACAAATATTTTAATTAATTAATTGTTTTTTGATTTAAAAGTCACTTTCGACTCGATATTCAAGAGTTATGTCGAAAGTGTGGTCTATTTTTCACCTCAACTTCAA
Organism: Minunthozetes semirufus; assembly: GCA_034699985.1. Classification (NCBI taxonomy): domain Eukaryota; kingdom Metazoa; phylum Arthropoda; class Arachnida; order Sarcoptiformes; family Punctoribatidae; genus Minunthozetes; species Minunthozetes semirufus. The sequence goes on along the minus strand of JAQIXD010002185.1, from coordinate 611 downwards.
AATGTTATTTACGCCAAACATTATGAGTGAATGACTAAGAGCTCATACTAGAGCTCATACTAGAGCTCATACCAGAGAACTCATACCACAGACATATTATATGACGTTTTGGTATATTTGGCGTAATATCACTCCTTCCCAGTCCTTCCCAATGCCATACTGTCCACATTCATCCATAAATGATGACAAACAAATATTACCTATTTCATTTTATCTGATTATGATCGAACTACGTTTAGAATATAATTAAAATGTGTTTATCTAATCACTATTTAACTCATAATTAAGGCTCTAATTTATTGGCAATAAATTTATATAGATATTCAAAAAGGAAACTCTCTATAAATATTCATGATATACAATATTATAGATGATATTATACTTGTTTGTCGTTAATAGCAGGAAATTTTTGAGACTATTTTTGACATTGAACCTGATTCTATGAATGTTTGAATAAAACATACATGTAACTTTGAATTTGTAATAAGCAAATTAACAAATATTTAATCACTTACCCGACACATTTTCGTATATATACACTGAGATACAAAACCGTTTTGAAAGCCTACTTTCAACTATAATTTGTTCGAAAAAATCAAAACAAAAGTCTA
>JAQIXD010002184.1:0-11164 GCA_034699985.1 Minunthozetes semirufus | reverse complement strand
AAAGTTATTTAAGTTTTCCTATCAAAATGTGATCAAATACTTAACCAATTAAAAGTACGACCACTTTGTGGTCTACACATTCATGAAGGGTATTGCTCTGAATGCAAAGAATATTATATTAGCTAGATATTATAAGAAAACTGTGCAAAAATGTGTGTACCTTTCACTTAGAGGACAGATATTATCAGAAAAAGCTCTCAATCTATTAGTATTGGGAAAACTTTTAACTATTTAAAAATTGATCATGAACAAAACTTGGTTTAAATTCACAGCGGTACGATTTTTCAACCACGATCAATTGGAAAACATGGATTTGATTGACTGGCCATCCCTGAGCTGAACACAAACTCAACTCATTTAATATTTAACGCAAAAAAAAAGTTTTATTATCAGAGAATCGATTGAAGAGAATAACGAACAGAAAATCACTGTTTTTATTATTGAATGGATTTTAAGCCCAAAAAAACAATTTCTTTTTTTTCATCTCATTTATTGAGTTTTTAATTGGATTTTAAGCCATAAAACAAAAATTACATTAAATTTTATTTAGTGGAAGATTTTGACGAACTTTCGCCGAAATGGGCTTTTTTAAGGGCAGAATACTTTACTCGGCCATAAAGTTAAAGATAAAATAAACTAACCTTTTGTCTGAGCCATGAGTTCCAGAAGTGTTATCAAAATTATTAAATAATATTTCATAAGATTAGTGTTTATGGCAGCGATTGAGTGACAAAGTTGATGATAAACTGGGTATTTATTGGCGAACATCTTTTCCTGGCGTTCCCTTCAGAGCATAACTTCAACGATTTGGTGAATTTATTTGAGTTTTGAATCTAATATTTTTGTATTTTTGTCGCAAAGAATATCAGATAAAATGTTTTAAACGGTTTGTTCCGTTCCGATGACTGTTTCATAGCATCGCAAAGACTGCCAAAAGTCCTGTTCCTTCGCCAACTATTAGGTCTGTGCTTTATATCAGTGGCTCGTATTGAGTTCAGGGCACTGATTAAACCAAAGACACAGTCACTCCACTCAGCACAGCATCGGAGCCAAAGACCCGACACATAAACACACAAAACGCAAACCAATGCTGAGTACTATTGAACGCAACGGACAGACAATATGTGAGCGAACTTTCAAAGATTTCTCTTCCCTCTCTCGAAGAAACTTCAAACATATATCGCAAACACATTCACTAAAAATGTTTTTTCTCTTCCACTTTCCAACTGCTCTGTGCTTTTGCGCCGTCAATGGTATGCCCTGTGCTGTGGCCTATCAATCAGTACGGCTGTGTGTGCGCTCTGAATGATGTGATGTTCGCACAGATTATCTATTCATCAAAAAATATGATTGAATGTTATCAACAACACGTACTGAGTGAGCGGCGCATCATCTGTCCTGTTCCCTGCACAGCATAACGAGTGGTGTACTGTTTGTGCTGTGCCCTGTATTCAATGGAAAATACCATTAAGAGCAGTCCGTTTTGCAGTCTGTGCTGCCTTTCCATCAGTTATTAACAGTTAGAACATTAGACTCAATACACAAGAGGACAGAACATACTGTGCTTTGAAAACGGGGTCAAAAAATCATAAAACTTTGATGAGTTTGGTTTGTTTGACACCTATAAAAAGCTATTTGATGCTCATTTTAAATTCATGAATAACAAGAACACTTCTTTTGTTTCATCTCTCACTTAAATTTAAATTTTATTTATCAAAGAAACCGTTTTTCGCTTTTATCACAACAAAAGAAAATTCAGTTTTTGTCCAAAGCTTTGCACCTTTTTCTGAACAATAGAGCTATGATTCACTTTTGGTTAGGCTGTGCTCCATCCCTGCCCTAGCCGTCCCATCTAATAGTGAATCGCTATGGTTACTAAATTTTAAAATAGGATGGTCAAGCTTTATTTGCAAATCATACACATAATTTTATAATGGGTTTAAAAATAAAATTAAACCTAGAAATAGCTTTAAATAAATTAGGTCTTTTTCATAAACCAAGTAAATATACCTACATATAATTTATGAGCAGTAAAAATTTGAAAAACTATAAAATTACAGTTCTTTGACCAAATTATTAAGATCAAGGTAAAAGAACCAATATAATCCATAATGAAACTACAATGAGTTACAGAGATTTTATTCATTTTGATATAACTTATCAATGAGATATATCTTGATCATCCTTTTATTCTATGCCAGATCTTCTAAACGCCAGAAAGGCGTCTGGTTTTCATCATTAGTTATAAAATAGTTATTCTATTTAATAGAGAAATAATATGTCAATAAAAATGTCTATAATTTACAGCCGGCAAAAAATATTGACACTAAAAAGCCCAGCCAAACCTACCCTTCCTATTGGCACACGAATTGGCGTTTAAAATAAACTGCTCTTTGAATTTATGGTTTGATAATAAAAGTTTGCGATAGTTTTGTGACCAATATTTTATGTAACGAATAGTTTATGAGCCGAAAGTGAACTCAAATATTACTTTATTATAGATTTTTTGTATAATTTTTTATTATTCGTTGACTTTTATGTCAAAAATATGAGCTATTATGGGCTTTTGCGAACGCAATACCCGTTTTGAATAATAATTTGATTAGTTTTGCGAAAGGGTTACAAATTGATCTAGATTATTTGAAAAATACAAAATTTCTGGGGGGTCAAATCGATGGCCAAAAATCTAAACATAATAATGTTAGAAAAATACATTATTTTGAAATCAATTTTATAATAAAGTTTGTTTATTGATTCTAAATTTATTGAGCTTGCTAAGTTTATTTCAAGAAGATCATTTTTCTGACTAAGTATCATCACTCCTGGTTATCCCTCAGAAGTCTGTCTATAAAATAGTCAACAAAACTGAGTAATCCGTCGAATGATGTGATGGGAAGACATGCGAAACATGTTATTTGCAAATACTGTCATTCAATTGCGAGACACGACTGTCCTTTCAAATGCAGGTGCAGTTCAACAAAGTGTTGAATTACTTTCATTTCTTCGAATCAAATGTTTTTTCTCTTGTGTTTGAACTTAAAGTAGAAAATCTTTGGTCGAAATGCATATACTTTTTGCCAAAATTGCATTTTTTCACTTAAACTCTATAACTTTGTGGAAAGGGATGGAGAGAGGGGTTGAGAAGGGATACTGAGTGAGCGAGAGATTGAATTTCTTATTGCATATAAGCTTCAGTGAAGCTCAAGATTCTCAAAATAAATAGTAGAAGGGTTGGGAAAAATTATATTTGAAAAATTATCTAGTTCAAAAGAATCGGTTTTATTTTGAGCTATATTTTTGAGTGAAGATGCAAGATCAATTTAAACAAATTGATAAATGATAAATTATTGAAAAATATCAGATGAAATTTATTCAAACGCTGTGCGCATCCCTCAGAGGATTCAAATGCCTTAAAGTGTTTTGATTTTCGTTTGACTTTTGATCGGAAATTCAAATAAAGTTTTTCCCAAAGAATTGCAAAAGAATTTGAATGAAAATAATATAAATTGTTTTACATTTATTATATTCAAAGTTCATTTCAAAGGTCATTTTGAAATTGAAGTTAAGTTACTTAAATACTTAATGACTCGATTTAAATTTTTCTTGGAATGCCTTTTAAAATAATCTTCTTAAATTTTAAAATTTTATAAAATTTATTTTCTGAATTTGAATTTGTCTTTATTGGTTCTGGATAATGATTTTCATGGAATTCACATGAATTTGAGATCGAAATTGATTTTTGATTTGAAATTTCATGAATTAATTCTTAGAATTTGAATTTACTAGATGAATTTCGGAGTCTTATAAAATTTTTACTAGAAAATAAAACTAGATTACAATAACGTAAAAATTGATTTCTATATTGATTTTGTTAATAAATTGTCTGAATATAAAAATGAAAAATCTTAATTTATTCTAGAATGATTGCCAAAAAAATTACCCTACTATTGTAAGATTAATGTTGATAAGGTGTAAAATTAAAATTTTACAGTTTGTTAATTTGCCAATTATTGTTTGCTTGATAAAATCAAAATAAAGAAGTCTTATTCATATCCTGTCTGAGATAACTTTTTGAATTACTTAATAAGTGCTATAATTAATGCGTGAATTCTTATGACAACAAAAGGATCCGACAAAAAATCACTTCTGTAATGATTGTCTCATCCCTTGACTACCAGTCCTCACGAGTTTTCTTATCAGATGTTTATAAACATCATATGGAGAGCGAAGTTGGGAAACCACTTCATTTCTTTGTGATACAGGGGGTTACCAACGTGTTCATCATAAGACAATCAAAAACAATAGTTGAGCATGATAACTCTGTTAGAAAACTAGAAACAAAAATAAGCTTTTCTAAATTGTCTAGGCTATAATCAAAGCAATTTTTTCAAGCTTATTTAAGCAGGATAGTTGATGAAAACTTTGGTATTTGCTGAACAAACTTGGCTATATCCGGGCTCAGTGTGTCAATGGCTTACGTGAAGACATTTAAACTGCAGGAAAGAGCTAACGTCAGAGGAAAGCCTACTTATTCTGTCCCCGAAACCAGTCTTCGCCAGTGTTTGAGTCAATTGGTTTTCGAGTCGTTTTGGATGTCTATAACACAAAAGCGGAGGATTGACTCTCCCTTTAAAAATCCCATAAACACAGTGAGGTTGTGCTGTGCAGACAAAACAGAGCGCAGACTAGACTGGTATATGTGTGTTATGCTGTGCTGTGACAGTGCTCTACACAAAAGAAAAGGTGTGGTCTATACGTAAAAACTTGTGGAGAAATTAAAAAATTAAAAGTCTTCGCTCATTCTTGTTATGTAATTGTCTTTTGGGAGCACAGAATAAGCTCCTATTCTGTCCCCTGTTTTGGTGTCGCTTTCCTAAAAATCTCCTTGATGGATTGAAATTTTCTACACAGTCTCAAATCCACTATATTTGAACAGTTATAGTTTATATTTATTTGTGCCAAAGAAATTATTTTATTGCGAGACCTTACTCATTCATTTTTTATCTTTCTTTATTTTATTCGTGGAAATAATCTTTTCGTTTATTATTTGTCGGATAATTTTTCTGATAATGAGTGCCACTAATCATGTGTTCTTAGGAATCGATTTTTCGACTGTACTTTCACTTTTAAATTGTGATTGAATTCATTTATTCCAAGATAACACTGCCTAACACTGGAACAACTGCACTGCCTATATTTGTGCTCTTCTTAACTTGGTCATAATCATTATTTAAACAAGGTAAGCTCTCTTGAAATATCAATAATAATGCAATTAATCATTAATTAGTGTGAGCATGCTCCTTTAAGATTTTCCTAAATAAATTAGCCTGTTTTGAAAATAAGCAAGGCTATTTATTTAATTAAAAATTTATCTTAATTACACATCAATTATCCATGCATAATTTAATGCTTTATTCAAGCTAATTAGCTTAAATTTGCATTGATAAATTGCGAACTTTTCACCAGAAATTTAAAAACTCTTTTACAATAACCCTGATTAAATAAATTTGAATAAAATTTCCATTATTTTCACCTTTTCTTTCAGTAAAATTCAAATTCAAAGCTCAAGAAAACAGTCTTTGAATAAAATCAACAAAAATTACCTCAAAATCTATTCATTAAATAAATTGAAAAATAAATTCATTAAAGACTTGAATAAAAAGATAAAAAGTAGTTTTCAAAGATGAAAATGAAGAAAATTATTCCAAAAGTTACCCGACTATCATCAAAGTCCACTTGTGTTCAAAGGAAAAATAGCAAGCTCATTGAAAAGGAGAATAAAAGTACTAAGAAAACAATTTTGAACAATAAGTTGAATAGAGTTCAGAACCAAAGTATTGCGAAAAAGTCGAAACAAAAGCAAAATAAGTGGAAATACGGTATTATTGTGAAGCAGAAGACAAAGCTCCAAGCTCAAAACATGAAGAACAAGCAGAAAAAGATACGCTGCCGGTCCAAAAAGGCCAGGAATCTCTACGAGAAGGGAATTATCACCCGAAGCATCGCCAGACGCCTTATTGATAAGAATATGCTGGATCTGGACCAGGAATACCTGGTTGTCAAACAACAGCACCAAACAAACCGTATTCTCAACGACGATGTGCTTAAACTTGTTTTCGGATACCTTTCCCTTAAGGATAGGTTCAGAATCCAGAGGACGAGTAAACAATTCTATGCTGTCGTTCAGGAGATGCTATCAGAGCAGATGGCTTTACGTATTGGTGAGTTTGGAATTTCTCTTTTTTGACCTTCAACTATTTTATTTGAGCTTTTCTTTCGTTGGTTTATTGCTATTCCGCAAATTAGCATGTTTAAAGCTGTCATTAAAAATCTATGGGAATAACTAATTTTGATTGGTATTTATTTTTTATAATTTGGGAGTGAGCTCTCAATTTGACTTGATTTTTTGAATTATAAGCTTGCTCAGTTTAAAAGTAGATAGACTTCAGTTTATTTTCTGTAAAAATTGTCATTAATTAAATCAAGATGATAGTTCAAGTTAAAAACTGTAACAAATAATTTATTGTTTGTTTTAAATTTGATTACCAAGTAAAAATTACTTATTTTCGGCGGTAATAATCACATCTAGTTCTTTTTTTAATTAAAATATTTGCTCATTTTGAAGTAAACAAAATTCGGTTTATAATGATCCTATATTTTTACAATTTTAATGATCATTTATGTTCGATTATTTCACATCTTTTATCAAACGAGCTTGCTATATTTAATTTAATTATTGTAGTTTTTATTTTATTTTACTTGACTATATTCCTTTGTACATTACATTTTTAAAAAAATAAAATGCTCATGGTTATTCATTTTTAAAGGTAATATTGCCGACTATTACGCCAACTGCGGGAACAGCCGTCACTCGACCCTCAACGCCAACATCGAGGACGCGATCGCGAAGAAGTTTTTCTATAAATACTTTTACATGAATGACATAACTGCCAGTAAAGAGACTTTAGGGCACATCCTATGGAAGTGTCCGAACATCCGGTGCCTCGAATTGCATAACTTCAATATCGATGTCGAGACCGTTAAGTGGCTAAAATGGCACTCACCTAACATCGAGTGCCTCCGCTTGGATGAGATCAAGTATGACCTGACGGCCAGAAAGTGGTCACAAATCGGACAGTCGTTAGGGGACCGACTCATTCACCTGTATGTGGACGCGAATAGCATTAAAAACGACTTAACAAACCTCGTCCAACACCTGCCACTCCTCGAAGAGTTTCAGCTGAGAAAGTATGAGCTGCCCGTCTCTCTGCTCCTCAAGAGGTTGTCCTCAAACATCACATCTCTGTCCCTGACTGAGTGCGAGAAACTTAACCCGGACTCAGTCAAAGCGCTGGTCAATAACCGACAGATAGTCCGCAACTTATTAAGTCTGGAACTGCAGGTCAGCACCGGTACCACAGAGATGGACAATAAGGAGATGTTTTCCCTGATATGCCATAACTTCTGCCGACTGAAACACCTGTCCTTTCAGTCGCATTACTGTCCGCCCAATATCTCAGAACTGATTCATTTAAAAGACTTGAAGTCATTGGAACTACACTTCAATCGAGACTGTTATCTGGATTTGACTCTAATCGAGTCGTTCGAACTGCTGGCCCTCCGCTCCCTCACAATCCACGGCGCCTTCTTCACGCCCAGAATGATCGAACTCATCGGTAAGATATTTCACAATTTTTAATCAATTTATAAATGATTTATAAAATCACCATTGTACAATGTCACATAGTTTACTTTTTAAAACAGTAAATTAATTATTTTGCACAATAATTGTTAGTATAATTTGTTGCTAGTTTGAAGCTATTGGATTGTTTGTTTTTATAAGAGCATTATTTTCAACTAGTAAATACAAGATACTTTTTTAATTTAATTATTTAGCAAAAATTCGCTTTTCACCAATTTGGTTTTCTCCTTTTTTAAAATTTTTTGTGATTTACTGACTCTTGCAAATTAAAATAATTACTTTTTTATACTGTAAATTGGTAACTTTAACTAGGTATTTTTATTTAAAACGTTCTCAAATTTTAACAATTGGGAAGAGAGGTTATCTGATAATATTTTTGAACATTTCATTGGGTATTAATTATGAATAAATGATCTAGCTTCAGTATTTTAGTTCACAGAATTTTTATAATTTGCAAGATGATTTTTCATCTGAAAAAATCAAAACTTCTTTCCTCATAGTACAATTTTGCTAGATAATTCTTTAAATAATTAAATATTTGTCTGTTTATAAACTGTGAAATTTGAATTATTCTTCATTAGTTAAACTATTGACGAAATCGCGAAACTTAACTATTTAATTTTGATTTCGATTGGATCAAGCTAATCTGTAAATAAATTCAATTGCGAATTATTTCTATTAACCTATCATGGTAAATTTTATATTTGGGATACCTTCTTCCGAAGCTTGATTTTTGTTTGTTTAAAAATTCAGAATATTTACTAAAGTTTATCAAGCTCTAATTTAATAAATTTGTTACAAATATTTCAATATATTGATAATACATCTTAATACTTTTGGAATTGGGAGTCCCCAACCAGAGTTTTTTTTTATTTTTAACTAAATATAAATGAATAACAAGAACTCCTACTATGAGCTTGGTAAGACATAAAATTGAAATCATTGAAAAGTTTCCATATTTTAACATGATATGTCTATGAAGAGATTTTTAATAAATCAAAAATTAATGTAGCAGTTTGTTTTATCAAGTTCATTTTTAGACTTTGACCAAAACCTTTCATTTTAGAGACAAAAATGTTCAGAATATTTACTAACTTTTGATTATCTTGTTGATGACCAAGGTCAAAAATTCCCAAACTGCGAACGCCTGTGCCTAACAAACTGGGCCTTCTGTTGTGGCTGTCCGGACAACCAGGTGGGCGACGCCGACGAATACGACTGCCCGGACTGCGACGACAAGTGCTGCCAATCACTCCTGAAGATGGAAAACCTTCAGCAGCTGTACCTCGAGTTCCTCTATTCCTCCGATTATATAAAACCACTGATTCTGTCGCTCCTGACCTTCGAGAAGCTGCACACCATAACACTGGTCTGGTATCCCGTAAACACCAGTATAAACAGTATCAATTTCATCAACGCAATTGTTAACTATGGAAGATCCATGGCTAACAAGCAGAGGAATAGAATGATCAAGTTCCAATTTGAGAAATATGTGATAGCACTGATCGATGCCTCGAAATCACTGCCCAAGAATTTGCTCATTCGCTCCATTGACTGACATAATCCCAATTACAGAAACTTTATCCTCTATTATACCCGTTCTATGGAATTACTTGATAATTCGTAATTTTATCATGGTTATTTTTATTTTGCTCATGTTTAATGTTTTGTCTTTCAATTTTGACTTTAGTCATGGGTTTTTTTGGGCAGACTTTATAATCTATCTCAAATAGAATTTGGTCTAAAATGGCGGAAATTTACAATAATTCCAAGCCATCTTTGAATATCGTGGAGATTTTATTTGGTTTATGCCTCTTTTGATCTAGGTGAATTCATAGGTTGAATTTTTCATTTTTGAATGTAGAAAATAATAGGGAATAATTTTGATTGAGATTAGATCACCAAATGGTCAATAGAGTGCAATATGGAAAATCGATTTATTTAATCAGTAATTAACCTTGCTCATTTTCAAAACCACTGCCACTGTATCTGAAATTATGTGATCTTTTGTTCGTCGCCTTTGGGATCGGGATTTGGTTTTTACAGTATTGATGTTTTTTAGAAAATTATACGCAATGACGTTTATTTTCCAACATGGTTATTTTTAATCCTATATCTTTTCCCAACTCGTATTAGAGTTTGGAAAAGAGATAATTCATATTTAAATTAATTGTTTATTAATAATAATAATCCATTTATTAAAATTTTTAGCCTAAAAGAGTATAGCGTACGTGACCTTTAAAGGTGATCATGGTAAATTATTATTTATCAGATGAAAAACAGCGATTAATTTGGATCTCAAAGAGAAAGATAATAATTATTCCAAACATTTTATTAATCGATAATTAATTACATATAAATGTAGTGCTTTTTTATTGAATGTGTTTACTCCTATTTAGCCTAATCTTTGAGAAGACCTGGCTTTTAGCCTTTCGGCTGATAAGCTAATGAATAATTATCTAGATAATTTTTATGCATTAAATCGATTCAATCTATTTATTCTGTTTGAAAAGCGTATATCAAATACACGTTTGAAAAGATATATTTTGCTCAATTTGTAACAAAAGAGTTTAACCAAGATGAAACAATATTTTTTCTAAGTCTATTTATTTCCTGATTCACCGCCGATTATCACGAATTCGAATTTAATCTTGTTCATTTTAGAAAACATGTGTTTTTTATATAATCAATCAAATTGACCGATAAATTTTTGATCAAGAATATTCTTTGTCAATTCAATAAATAAAAATCACTGCCTATTTATAATTATCAAGGATGTTCTTATATTATCTAATCAATAATTTTACTTGTACAATGAATTGTATAATTATTAAAAAATATTACAAGCTCATTTATATTTAATAAACTTTTTTCTTGATAATTCAATTGTTCTGATAATTTATTCAACAATAAAATTATTTTTTTAACAAGGTAAATCGTTTTGAAACAGTAAAGTGATTTTTCAAGATATAAGTGATTCAAAATTTCAGTTAAAATTCAAGTTTATTTGAAAATTCAATTGAAATACATTTACAACAAAATTGATATAATTTAGAAAAAAAATCTGATCAATGAAAAACAATTTTTACAAATAATAATCATGATAGTTTGATGTTTTGGCAGTTTTTTTTAAAGCTTTGGTTTCATTGAATAAGATTAGAAAGCAGATTAGAAAGCAACATGGTAGTTTGTATAATTTGCCATAGTTAAATAATTTGAGCAGCTAGTTTATTCCTAATATCCACCTTTTCCATAACCACCACCACCGCCGCCGCCTCCTCCTCCGCCACCACTTTTACCATATCCTCCTCCGTTTCCACCACCGCTTCCTCCGCATCCATAACAGGAAGGTCCACCTCCACTCCAGCCGGTAGCAGTGATTTTTCCACCCTGTCCACCACCGCTCCAACCGGTTCCAGAAATCTTACCACCTTGTCCACCTCCGCTCCATCCGGTGCCAGT